>JAPYYR010000483.1:0-28877 GCA_030523065.1 Aphidius colemani
CATTCAAGAATAACTTCTGTTCCCACTGAAGAATAATTATTCCGACTGTTTTTCTAATAGAATAACATCATTCTCGACTTGGTCCATTGGGACATATGACCATTTCACTGATTAATTACAAGTTTAGTAAAAAGTAAAATGTAAAAATGAAATATTATCAAGAGAATGATAGTAATTTTTCATTTTCTCGGACAATAGAAATTTTTACGGTAAATATCTCCGATATAATCCTTAGCAATAAATTAATAAAAAGAAAACACTTACGTTGAAAGCCTTGAGACGTTCTGGATCATGATGTCTTGGATCAAGTCTCTCGTCTGCATCTTCATCGTCATCATCTTCGTCCTCCTTATTACCACTGCTACTTGTTTCATCGTGTGCACTTCCAGTTCCTTCACCACCAGTTGGACTTGATTCTCTATCACGATCA
This sequence comes from Aphidius colemani, assembly GCA_030523065.1. Taxonomy (NCBI): domain Eukaryota; kingdom Metazoa; phylum Arthropoda; class Insecta; order Hymenoptera; family Braconidae; genus Aphidius; species Aphidius colemani. The sequence continues at coordinate 431 of JAPYYR010000483.1, forward strand.
GAACGTGATGGTGTACATGATGATGATGTTGGTGGTGGTGTTTTCTTTAACCCCATTGTATATGATGCCCAAAGTGATGCCATATCTTCACTTCCCATACCAGCAACTGATCCCAATGTTGGTCCACCACCCGATGATAATTCACCCATTTCTGTTGTACCATTTCGTGAATCTAAACAATTAAAACAAAATAAATAATCATTTTTCATTAAAAATAAATAATCCATATCATCATTATTAATTACATTGATAAAAAAAATATTGAATAATTTAAAAAAGTCGATGGATCAAAACAAGTTTGATAACTTTTTTTTATCATCATCCAAAGGTTGCTGGCATTTAAGCTACTTTTGAATATAATAATGATGAATGAGAAGTTGAGGTAACTTTGCGTGACGAGCCAACACGAGTTGTCTGATTAAAGGATGACCGAAGAAACCATCGAGGCATTATTTCGCAATACAAAGTCATTATATACAATATGTACAATTCTTAGCCTCACTTTGAAAGTCGAATTACTAAAATTATCCTCACCATTCACTTTGACTCATTCAAAATGTATAAAACCTATATTGAATCTCATACATACAGCTTGGAATTAATTTATTTTTTTATCCATACCTTCTTATTTCTAATGTTCAAAGTATAAAATTGAATTTTTTTTCATGCGATATTATTCAAAAGAATTTTTGCCAATAAATATGAAAATCAAACATGAATGTTACTCTATTCTCTTGACGTTCACCTAAGCGAGGTGAACGTTTCGAGGTCCAGTGAAACTCGATGGCCACTTGCAATCAAATACCACACCGAGTAGTTATTTCAAAGTGTCATTGAAAGAAACATGTGCGCCGTGGGAATATTTTTTTTAACTATATTTATTCATTCAACTAGGTTAACAGACTTGATCCTGACCCAAAGATCATGACAATAAACAATAGTATTAAAATAAGATTTATTATCAAATAATTTAATTTTAAATAAAAAATTTAATTTTTACAAAACTTTTTAAAAAATAAAAATCTAATAATTTTTTTAAAATTTATATTAATTTAATTTTATTCAGCCTTGAAACAAATAATAAAAATATTTCATTTTAAATTATAAATAAAAATATCTATGACTTTTTTTTTTTTTTTTTCCACTTAAAATTGAAATGAAAAAAATTACGAAAATATAAATAAATAAATAAATATAGTTTAAAAAATAGATATTTGCATGAATAGGAATATGAGCACACGATTTTCCATCCATGAGATTAAAGAAGACGATAAAAATTCAAAGTTTATGTCCAAAGATATTCGTGGTATGCAGGCAGTTATGTAGAAATAAAAAATAAACGAAAAATAATAATAGTGATAATAATAGTATTTTTTTTTTAAGATAAAAAAAAAAAAAATCAAACAAAAGAAAATGCAAAAATTTCTGGTCATCTTGATTTTACAGTATGCATAACAAGTACTCACAGCAATCACTAAAAAGTGGCTATAAAGCCGGTTGCCAATGCTACCGGCTCGTTTGACTAGCTCGTCTTTCAGCGAAATAAATTTAAAACCAGAATTTTCTATCATTGTCGATCTAAACGAAAAATTGAAATAGCAAAAATCATATTTACATCAAATCATTCACGTACAATCAAAATTCCGTCTCGGTCACAAAAAAATAAAATGATAGATGCAATGAAAAAAAAAATATACAAACTTATGCGTAAAAAATTATTTAAATAAAAAAAAATAATAATAAATATACATAGTGTGTGTGTGTGTGTGTGTGAGAAAGAATGATAGTGGTTAACATTTCTTGGTGTTTCAAGCGTTTGCCCCTGGAGGTTGAAAACGTGTCTCCCAAGAAAAGTGTTGTAGTTATATGGCCAGTTGCAAGAATACCCAGGATCGAGGGGTTTGCAAAGAAGAATTACGGCCACCTTGCAGTATCAAGAAAAATTCAAGAGTTAAAAAGAGAAAATTAGTAGACAGAGAGGTAGAAAAAAAGATAAATAAAAAATATTATATTCTTGGGTGGATCCAGCTCTATACTTCAAGCGATAACTTCAGAAAATAAAAAAAAAAGAGTTCCCATAATATGTGCACAAGTCGAAAGCTAGTTCGTTATGCAACCCACTGTGCAAAAAATAAAATAAAATAAAAATAAAAAACAGGTATAGGTACTTCTTGAATCTTCTAGTCCTTGTCTCACGTTGAAAACCAACTTGGAACCAGTTTCATATTGGTCGGTGCGTCTTTCGAGCAGAAGGAAGATGTTTACTCGTTTCAGTATCTTTTTTTTTACTTTTATGTTTACATATACGCGCACACGCATAAATGTATCTCTGATTTTTTTTTATGTACTTAAATATGTTTGTTCGGTCATTTTGTTTGTTTGTATAAGTCTCGAAACTCTGGGAGACTCTGATATGGTCTGTACTGGTAAAAAATAAAAACAATAAGACAAAAGATTCTTCCGTAATGTCGTTGGACTTGAAGATGTTGCTAGTTGGTTTGTACGTGTTTGATCCAACATATCAGCTTACATACATATACATTCATACAAATATAATCAAATAAATAAAAAGCCTCGAGTCTAAATTTTCTTATCACAAAAATTCAAAGGGAGTGATGATAACTATGAGATTAATCAGTTGATCGCAACCTCGTCTGCCAGAATGACTCACTGGTGGCATGTATCATAATGAGAATAAAAAATTTAAATTGAACGAGTAAAAAATGCAAAATAAAGATTAAACTATTCACCAAGATAAAATATAAGATAGAAAAATAGGAAAAAAAATAATTAATATCTGTGAGTGATGAGTTACTGCAATTATAATTTGATTGAAATTATTATTATTAGATAGATAAGATGGTGTTACCTGTAAGTGTGGAGTTGTTAATTGTATTGTTTGAAGTGCATATGGCCGATTGACTGGTAACAGGTGTGCCCATGGTAGTAGCTGTAGTTGTTGAAGAATTATTCGGTGATAATGCAGCAGTTGCGGCTTGTGCCTGTGCCTGCTGTTGTAGATTATAATTCCATGCTAGTAGCATCAACTTCAATTTATCAGCATCTTTCATAAGCGCGCCTGTCAAGTACAAAAAAAAAAAAATGTTTTCTAGTACTTTTTTAAAATTAAATTTAAAAATAAGTTCTTTGTTAGTTTTTTTTTTAAATATTTCTAAAAACGTATACATGTCAACCAACTGCTACCTAAAAAATCGTATTAACTTAGTCAACCAGTGACAATATTAGTTTTAAAAATAGAAAAAAAAAAGCGATAATTTGATTAAAAGTGGAAAAGGTTATTTGAACTATTGGGAAACTGAAGGCTTTATTTGTATGACTGTTTAACCCTTTTACAGTGAATTTAATTCATTCCTTTTTCGGTGTTGAGATAATGAGAAAAATAAGATATTTATTTAGGTCTCTGCTTGTTATTTTTATTAATTAGTTTCTTTTGCATACAGAAAAATTATTTAACTTGAAATAGTTAGAAAAATAAAAATTGTAATATACAAATAAATAAATATGCGGTTTGATTAAACAAAGTTTCATTATGTATTTAATTTAAATTTGTTAGTAACAGAGATGATTTTGCTTTGTGAAAAAAAAAAAAATACAAATATATTGATGAAAATGTAGCAGATGCCAATGAAATTGTAACATGAAGAAAACTAGATAGAACAGAAATTTATTGATTTGTTGAAGGGTGTGAGCTTTGAAGAGGAATGAGTATGTGTGGGTTTAAACTGGAAGTGAATCTTTTTAATGATTCAAAGATCCAATAGTACCTGGCTTCTGTTCCTGTCAGTATTTAGGTCACTCAATCAAAATTGTATGAGAAAATATCCTTTAACTATTGAATACTACTACCCAGCTAACCACAAATTTCTTGTTTTCGGTAAATTTCTGGAAATGTTTATTAGATGTTTTATATTAAAAAACTGCTATCGAAAAATTTGGGGAAAATTATGAGAAACTCGTTAGCTAAGTAGTAAGAATAATTCCCCATCGAAATTGCTAAGCTAAGTTCAGTTTAGAAGACAAATTCATTCAGCTTTTTCGAATGTTTTATTGATTTATCAATAATTAATAATTAATTTATATTTTTTTTGCTTACTGGAGTAATGATCGTCTTCAGAAATATCAGCAGGCTCCGGAGTAGAAATGTTTTCCTGGAACAAATTAAATAAATAAATCATTATTGATCTATACTGAATTACAAGATATAAAAAAAAAATATCATGATGAAACTGTATGGCTGTTAAGCATTTAGAATATTCTTATTTGTATATTTTTGTAGTTAACCCACGGTGTGAGGGGTAACGGGTATGTTAATATATAAACACCCGTTGAAATCGTGATGTGAGCCATTCGCATGCAAATTATTTTCGACTAATACTGTGGTGCTTTGATGTCGCGAAACATTTCGTCAAGTTCTTTTAGAGAATTTTCTTTCATGAGGATTTGTAAAATCAAATTCACAAACTCATTAAAAATCGTTAAAAAATAAATAAATAAAATTGGAGAGAAAAAAAAAATTAAATTCTTTATCTGTGTCAGGATCAATGTGTGTTTTCATACGATTCTGGATGGATGCATATATACGTGGCTATATTAGAAGGTCGACCACTATGTACGCATAAATTTTCACGTTGTCAAGCAAAAAGTGATATCAAGTTTGTCCCTACCACAGTGAAATGTGCCACCGAGTATCCAAAAGTATCCATGCAGCGATAACCACAAATAGATAATAAAAAAAAGCCTCATGAACTTTCACGAGCTCTGCAGAAATAAAAAAATAAAAAAATAATTTTCCTTCAGTATTCTATTTAAAGAGCTTTTGTACTTTTCAATCAATATAACCTGATTAATCAAGCTCCAAGTCGAGATGTATTTTTGCAAAATTCCAGTGAGAAAAGAATGTGACGACAATAAAATAAAATCAAAAGTAAAACAAAAAAGAAGACAGAATTGTTGGCACAATTGTAAACGTTACTTGAACATTTTTTTATATGTAAGGGACTTGATGTGTCTTTCTTTCACCTACGCAGAGACCGCCCCACTTCCGCCGGATGTTCCCTGATAATGTTGAATCTCAATCGAGAGCAGAGACCCAAATGGTCAATGTACACCTACTTTATACGTGGTTTTAGAAATAAATAAAAACTTAAATTAATATTTCTTTCTATTGCTTAGATAGCGTCACTATTATTTTATCAAAATCATTATTGAAATTTTATAAAAATATGCATTTTAAATTTATCATATTGACCTGGTGAACCACCACCATCATCATCACCACCACCATAATAGTAAAATCATTTTTGTTTTTCAAATGTGTATATGTCAAGTTGAGTAAAAACATCATAGCATATTTGTTTAGTTGACTGCAATTAAGCCACTTGGCGGCAATTGTTTGCTTCGCCTCTATATTCAAGATAACTTTTTCTCCCACTGTTGTGTACGTGGAGATACACGCATTTTATATTATTAAAATAAATAAAAATATATATACATGGGAGTACATGTATAAGTGCTTGGCGTAGAATGACTTGGTTAAGCTTGTTACACTACACCATGTAAACCGACACACCAATCCAGACGATAAAAGCAAACGAGTTGGGTCATGTTGGTCAAGCCCCTGGGTCCAGGAACCGGTGGCTCACGGTATGTCCAATCAACTCGAGAGATCTGTACTGCTATAATATACATACATGCGCACAATAAAATAATCGTTAACCACGAAGTTGTCCTTAAATTATATCAACCATTAAAAAAAATATGTAAAAAAAAAATAATATAATCATGGATAATTCATTTGGTATTATTATAAATAAAAACGAATGCCAACACCTTCTTGATTATTTTCATCAATTTATTGTGTTGATAAACTTTGTAATTATAATTTATAGCAAACTGCAACTGATAGTTATGATGGTCGCATTGAATAAACTAATAAGTTAATAACTTAAATGTGTATACATAACAATGACAACTGATCAATTAAACAGCAACTTCGATTTCATCGGTGCAAACTCAACCGTATACTAGTTGATGTAACACAATTCGTTGTACATAGGTATACCCATAGTTTCGCTCAATTTGGTCTCGTTTGCCTAACAAATTTGATCTCATCGTGCTTTGCAACTATCTCGCCATATCTATCTTTCTTCATGTTGGACTCACTCACTCATTCACTTATTCACTTACTCACCAAGCTCCTTTAAACCATCTATTTTCAAATTCAATGTCAGCAAAACCCTGACTAATAGTTTTGTGTATATACAACCTAAGATTATTTCCATGATTAGATACCATGAGATTATGACATTTTATTATCATTAAACAAACAACGTGATTTGCCTTTGAATTATTTTAAATTGTTGATTATAATGAGGATGACGTTATTTCTGTTGATGATACTCAACACAAGTAATATATAGCTTGAGGATAAAATAAAGTTTTAAATAAAAAAAAAAAAGTAAATTCAAGTTTGCTATCTGGGAAGCGATTTAGTGATGATGATGATGATGATGATGGCAATGGCCCAAAGTAAAAAGGAACGTTATATGGCCGGGCCAGAGGGCGTGGGGAGATGATGAAGCAATGTATACAATATACAGACAAGTGGGAATGAGACAAGGGGAGAATGATGATGGGGTCACCATCAGTGGGATAACCTCACACGTGTGTGAGACTAGCGAAAAAAAAGGTTAAATAAAAATAAAAAAAGATAAAGAATAAAAAAAATGATTGAGATAGACAAATGAGAAAAAAAAAACAAGAAGCACTGGCGTCGCTCACAAGTAAAAATTCTGTCCGTGACTTTTATGAGTAAGAGGATGGTAGAAAGAAGAAATATTTTAAGGAGTTTTTTTTATAAATTTCATTTTTTTTCCATCACCACAACAAAACGGGACCGGGTTATTTCTAATCTACGATCTCGGCGGTGGGCCATATTCTTGTGAAAGAGCTTTATCTCATGGTTTGGCTTGAAAATTGAATTTACCTTCCTCACTCTGTTTCTCTCTGAATATAATATTCTCATCTCCGTATGTACCACTCCTTTTTTCGTAAAGTTAAATCTAACTAGCTACGGTAATTTATGACATGATTGTAGCAAGGTGTTGCTCGTGTGCATCATCCGTGCAAATTGGCATCAGTATATCCTCTTCATATTCGCCTTATAACTGTATTCAATTTATCAAGAAAAAATAAATAAAAATAATAATTTACCATTATTTTTTTTTATTTAAAAATTTCAATCAGAAAATCATAAGCGTATGGTTTTCAATCATTTTCAACTATATATCTATGTGCCAGATGGACATTTAATCATCATTATTAATATTTTTTTATTTATTTGAATGAGAAATGATTCTATATGTGATCGTTAGTTCAACGGATCCAAATGTTGGCTAAAAAGAATTGACAAATTTAAATCAAGCTTTTTTTCATGTCTGCACAACTCAAAGAGACATGTTGCCGTGTGCTCACCGACATGTTGGTAACTGATTGGCTATATAGTTTAATATATGTACGAGTGTGTTCATAAGAAGAAGTACGTATTTATTTAATGTAGATGATGATGATGATGAGGAGGATGAGAACAAATGACGGTGTCTGCCGTGGTTGTGCCTGTTTTGTGAGACTACCTTACTTGACCCCAACGCAATGAGGGACAATTGGGTGTAACAGTCTCCCATTCGTCTGGCTCCAAGCTCTTCTCTTGTATAAATACTTTGATATACATATATATTTGTGCGAGATTCTGCAGTACATTGAATGCCCATCACAAACGGTGATGCTTCTGTTGCTCTGGTGTGTTTCTCTGAATCCCTGTTGTTCATCCAATACATATCCATTATTCCCAGGGCGTGTGTTGTATGCTTGTCTTGTACATGTATCAACCTATATTATATACAATTTTATATACTTGGTGACGATTCACTGTTCTCACATGCACATTGCTGACCTCATATACTATCTCATCCCAAGACATTACAAACTGAGTTCTCGAGGCCAACAGCGCACTTTATTTTCATCAATTGATCAGTCACAATCGTTCCTCAACGATTTGTATAAAATTCCGTATGAGTCATGTAAGATGTGCAGCAAATAAAATAAATTTGTATCGTTCAAGTCAATCTTATTTTAATAAAACAATTTATAAGGTACATAGAAAAGATTGGGTCTTTTTAGAATAAATTGTTTTTTATTTATATATTTTTATATTTTTTTATTTTTTTCGTATGAATATATTTATGATGATAATATTAAGAATAAATTTTTAAAATGCCATTCTCACAGTGACGATGCTACTTGAATTTCGTCGATCAAAATTTGACATTGAATTTTGAGATGCAAAAAAAAAATGATAAAAATAATATAAAAATTTTTTAGACATCCGGAAAAAGAGTTTATATGAAATTCAAGTTTTCATGTCAATTTAAAGGACACGTTCTTGACATTTCTTTGTCATAATTTATCATTGAATAGCCAAAAAAATAAATAAATAAATAAAAAGTATAGACAGAGGCATTACTTAAAGTCACGCAATGATTGGTTAAAGAATTTCCGGAATGATACATCTTAATTGACACTGATGATCTTTGTATAAATTTTAACAAGCGTTGATACAAAATAAAAAAAAACAAATATATATTTAAAAATATATATAAAAATAAATGAAAAATCATGTGAGTTTGATTTTATCACATTGTGAGATCATTGATTCCGTGATTGGAATGCGGGGGAGGTGTATTATATGGCTGAGTGAGTTGAGAACCGTGTGAGCAAAAAACATATATGAATTTTTATTGCGAATCAAAACAATCTATATACAACAACTTTTGAAAAGTATCAAAATCCATCAAATAACTCAAGTCATAAGCGGATTAACAAAAGTCAAAGTTTATCAAAAAAATATATCATATCATCTTAAATGTATTTTTAAAAATTTTTATTTATTTATTTATCTTTTTTTAATACTCAGGGTTTACGATTATTCAGCCATCTTATGTCAGCACAAATATGAATCATGTATTTTTTTTGCAAATTCACAATATGCTTATCATTTATTTCAGCACATTGAAAATAATATTCAGAAAAATTTTCATTCAATGTTGAATATAGTTTTATCAGTAAAGTATTTTCTTTCATAATTAATTATCTATGAGTCGTAAAAATGTTGGTCTGCACTCTGCACACCAACAACATCCAACAATAGAATTTAAAAAAATAAAATTTGTTATTTAAAAATATTCAAAATAGCAATTAAGTACTGATTTATTGATTGTTTTATCTAATGATTACGTGTCATGAAAGAAATACGTATATAGTAGTAAATTCCCAAGTTAAACGACCAATGAGGCTTAAACTTTTACTGGTTTTGGAGAATCAGCAGCAACAACAGCAGTGTCTGAAATGGTTTTTTGCAATGTCTCTTTATATTTTTTTCTATAGTATATAGTTAAAGCTCAAGTTGCACAAGACCATCCTGAATCTATTCTTTTCTTTTTTACTTGTCATTCTCTCTCATTTTTGCTGTCTCATTCTCTGCCTCATTTTCTTCATAGAACAAGTTCCCTCGACGTTTTTCAAATGCCACAGTAATTTCTTCTCTCGTAGAATAAACTGCCTCAAACTCCTTTTGGTTCCCTTTTCGTTATATCTGTTCATTTTACATCACCCCTCTATTGCCAACTCCTTTTATCCAACAATGTGGCGTCTGGCAAAAGGGGTTATACTGATACAGACTGGCTTTAACCAACACCATGGTAACAGCGCCAGAAAAAATAAATAAAGTCGTAGAAAAAGTGGCAGTAGTAGTAGTAGAAGTATTGGCCAGACGCTGGTGTATTCTCGACGGGTTTTCTGGGTGTAGTTACTAAGGTCTTAGGGGGTCGTCGTCATCATCAGAGGGAGAGACCATCTTATACTACTGCCAGTGAGATTTTATTGGAGTTCATCTTCCGGCAATGAGAATTCTGGACGGGAATGGGGCCGTTCAAAACTGCTGGCCATTAAGTTTTCTGAGATCCGACAAAATAGGGTCGGAATTTTATATCTCTTTTTATATATATACACATATATACAGACATATAATGGAAACAGGAAAAAGGTGCCAGCGGGCACCGAAAAGGGTTTGTCGACATTCCAAGAATTGCAAAAGGCGTTTCCCCATAATTCAATGGCTCTTGATCTATTTTGTCTACAATATATATTCTATCTTTATCTGATTGTTATAAATTTCTATGTCTAATTTTAATTATTCAATTTTGAAATAATCCAAATCAGCAGACGTAGGTATGTCTTGATGAAATAAATAAAATCACAAAGATACACAGTTGTAAACACACTCTGGGTTGCTCACAACCCTCCCTCTGAATATACCTGATGTTATATTTAAACTGTGTGTCTCTCACTTGGCACAAAAAAAAAAATTATGTGTATATAAAGTCTTGACTCGTTGGTGAACACATAAACCATACGTATGTGTACCCATATACCTATCTACACTATATACAATCCAAGTCGTTTTTATGTTTATACCGAGAGATAACCCATGTGACCTTTTCTCTCCTTCTCGAATATTTATCCATTTTTATTTTTTTTTTATTCTTGTCAACTTTTCTGTTCATTTTTTTTCGTTTTTCTCATATAATTTATACCACTTATAGCTACCACTCTTGTACATATGTCTATTTAACCAGAGACCTATATTCCCTGACTTTCATTTCACAATAGAACCCCATTACTTGCAAATAAATCACTGATAAATTTATGCTAAATAAAATAAAAAAGAAAAAAAAAAAAAAATTAAAACTTCTGATGAAAAATAAACGTGCACGTTGAAAGAAAAAACTCAATGAACTGTTATCGATTAACTGCTCATTTTATTTTCCAGCGTATATATTCTCCCTCGATAAATGAGTAACATTTCCCAGTCCCTTGCGTTCATTTTCCAACGACCCCTGTTCTCTTTTATATTCACTTCTCGTTTACACTCACCAATATGCTGATCGTCCATGTCATATAACTAGTTATTTTTTCTTTTATTTTTTTTTTTCGCCCACTAATTTAAGGGGTGAATTGCCAGATGAGGATGAGGGTATAGGATAGATCAGTCACCAGGGTAGTGGGTCGATTAATTATTATTATCACGATTTTATTTTTAATTATTTATATACATTTTATTTTCGCATTAATTATACATACCTGCATGCAATCATGCAGACTGTATATAATTATATTTTGTCACGTGTCATCGGTTATTTTTCTAATTCAATTCTCAATATACCGTATGTTTTTTGTCGAATTTGGCGGGCTTCCAATTGTCGGGGATATAGTTGGTGCTTTGAAAACCTCAAGAGTCATAAGGAAAAAAAAAATAGAATTTGTATGTACGGATGTGGATTCGATGGGTATGCTGGTTGCGGAGACGCATATATGTATACAAAATTCAACGAGACATATATGTAAAAGAAAGACAGGTAAAATTAGATAAAAAAGGATAGAAAGAGAGGCTCGTTCCACCAATTCGACTGACGTTTTGTAAAATAATGAAGGCGCACAACTACAACGTCTAAAGGTACGTTGTACTCAAACACAAAGTAAGATATTATTAGAAAAGACTGACTGGTTGCAACTGGCGCATCAAGTCTGGGGGGGTGTTATATACCTCCACGTGCGTGAGATCAAATTGCTTCCGTTGGCAAACGTGCTATATATTTCTATTCAACATGAAATGGATTATAAAATAAACAAAATAGATGAATAAAAAAAACAATTTTAAATATTGTTTGATTTTATTGTTACTTTAATACATTGAATGACCTTTTAGAAAGTCAAGTGACTGGAAGATTCAGGATATATATTACATGTTTTTTATTTTTTCAAGCAAAATATTAAGCCATTATTGTGTTGTGCATCGATAAGCATAGAATTCTTTGTAGTGTATCTTTTAGAAACCATAAATAATCTGAGGTTACTATCAATAATCTGGTGAACAGGAAAAATTGCTCTCGAGGGTGCCAACCACTTTATTGTCCTCAAACAATTTTTATAACTTTGAAATTTTACATTGAGAATAATAATCGTGGACAATTTGGCAGAGCACACACATGTTTATGTCAAAATAAAAATATTTAAATGTTATTGATGATCCCCAACTGCATTCTTTGCGTGTTAATAAAAACGAATGAAAAAAATATATGAAAGAATGAAAAAGTTGGTGATATATTATTATCTATCTCGAGTAAAGATAAAAAAAGTTTATTACAATTTTTCAACAAAATACAATTCTATTTAAATTATTAATTACTATTTATAAAGTATTTTGAGTATTGATTAGCAGATGTATTATTGTTAATTTGTATTTTAAATAATATATATAGTCTTTTTCATTCTTTAAAATTTAAAAAAGTATTATCGTCATGAACGCTTGTGGTTTTTCATCATGAACTGCATATGAATCAATAGATAGCATGTAGAGAATACGTGTATGCATTCATGGATAGACATACAAAAAATAAAAGGGGGAATGAAAATCAACAGAAATAGTATAGGCTAGCTAGTAATGGTAAAGTTTTCGAATGGGACATTCGCATTGCGTTTTCATGCTGGTCAGCTGAAATGATATTGACGGTTTTGCTTCGGTGCTGGCGCTATGTATCGATCGAACTCTCCCCTTACATATACGAGGTCGCATATATATGTACATTTGATAAATGAAAAATAAAAAACATGAACAAATAAAAATGCAAAAAAAAATTACCCAAATAAAATTGAAATAAAAAATACAAATAAAAAAAAAAAAAAAGTCTGATTGGGATCATCTGAATTTGGAGAGGTGTCACGACTCGGTTTTGTGTATTTTTCATGGAATTTCATATCACTCAATTATCTTTTGATATCCCATGTTTCGCAAATAACTGAGATTATAAAGGAAAAAAAAAATATTGAAATAAAATAAAAAAAATGTTTTTAATGTTTTATCACGAGCAATTGGTAGGTAGATTTATGTTACAGCACGAAAAAAGATATTTTATTAATTCAAAACAATTTTAACCCAATTGTGTATATTTACTTTTTAAAATAAACAATAATAACTGATTAAAAAAAAAATTGACAATTTTATTATACAATATTTTTTATTGTTAAAAAGAAAAATAAAGAAATATTTTATTCCCACAATTATATCAAAATTTGTTTGATATAATTGAATTGGTTTTTTTTTTTCTTCAAGTCAATTGATTGAATCACGCCAATCTGTTAATAATAAATCAATTTTCTCTATGAAATTATAAACTTGAATTTCGTTTATCATTAAAGCATAAATAAAAATTGTATCTCTATGTTGAATAAAAAAATAATAAAATCTTTAAATCAACGTTGACTGATGACTCGGCCATATATTGCTGCACCCACTGACTACCCACATGTGGGTTCATTTTTTTTCTCCCCAACATTTCTACAAAATATAGAATACAAGAAGGAGTGATTAATATGAGTAGTAGAAGACTTTATACGATATCTTTATACTGTATGAAAATACTAAACAACCAAGTAATATGCCCAGACATCTTACAACAATTGTCAATCAAGGTCCACAGAAGTGAAACTAATAGGCACAATACCATCTTATATCCACCAAAGATCAACTGTAATCTAGCGACTTGCACCCCAGTATATAATCTAACAAATTGTACAAACATCTTCTGTAATAATCACCCAAACTTTGATATTTTCAACCTTAATTACAATACTAATATCCAATCTCTGTCAGCATTAGATAAATAAAATGTACATAGCTTTGAGGTAATGTAAACACCAAACGTTAACCATTGTTGCCAAAGTTTCTAATATACCATTTGTAAGTAAAATGTTATTTTAATTATAATCACTGTACTCATAACACCAAATATGTAATCAGTCAACCGAGTAACTGAGACCAGATAATTCAGCCTTGAATGTGCTGGTTGGTCTACGACAATAAAAATACAAATACAAATACAAATACAAAACTTGGTGATCTTAAGTCTATTGTCCGTCAAATTAAAATGAAATTGATTTAATTTATACACGAAAAAAATTCTTCGGTAAAAAGTAAAGAACAATCTAACAGTTGTTGCACAACAATTCAAGTAAAATGTATATTTCAATTAGGCAAAAACTTAAGCACGCAATCGTTTTAATTTCACTTGATTTGCACGTAGCGATTAATCGCATCATCAGATTGAGTATATAGTATTAAATAATGCAGGGGTTATTTTCGAAATTATTATAATTTACCTGAAACAAATAAGCAAATGGAAAGAAAAAAACAATTCGTTAAAGATATGATTGAGGAAAAAAAATTGCCGAAGCATTCATGTGCAAAAATCTTTCGAGTCATTTTATATTTTTCTTAAATACCATCAACGTTTTTAGTTTTTTTTTTTATCATTATCATATTTTTTTATGTTTCTTTATCTATCTTATTTACTGAGAAGTCTGTGATCTGTCGGTGGACCCTCTCTGGTCGGTGCTGAGGATACGGCCGATGAGAAAAGGCGTAAACGGCGAGTGTAACGGCCGACTGGTAAAGCAATGAGAAGAGTATAGAAGAGAGAATACATGTATGTATGTAGAAAAGAGGTGCTTATATCCAAGAGAAGAACGAAATTAAAAAATATATATATAAAAGGTCTGGTAAAGGAGGACGGTTCTTTTTCCTTGACCCCTTGCCTCGTCGCACCGATGCCAACGTACAGTACAGCCGAGTAAGCACCGGCAACGAGGCAAAAGGCGCGCAAGTGAAGCTCTAAAGAGATATAACAGAAGGGGTGTACAGTGCGTATGGTGAACAAGATTATAATACATCTGTTTCATGTTTGCCGCGGTAACGCTTGGGTTAAATAGCCTTTTTCTCTGACTTTTTTTTTTCTCTAATTTTTTAATCAAAGTAAAAATAAAATAAAAAAAAATAAAACACCACACTGATGAGAATATGAATAAGATGTTTTGTACTCATCAATTTATTGTCATGAAAAAAATGTATTTTATTGAATAATAATTTTAGGTAAATGGACAAAACGATTTTATCATTGTTTGAAATTAAAAGTTGGATCAATGCCATTATTATCTCCATAACCGGAAATAATTATACAAGACAATTGTAAAATTGCCAAAGATTCACGCCACGAAAAATTCTATTATAAAATTTTTTTATTTTTTACCTTTCTTATAACCAGAAACCATAATGACACTGAAGCGACTTAAGAAAACTGTAAAGATATCCGCAGTAATTTTGTGTGCCAGAAAAGTTTTTTTAAAGTTTCATTTAAAATGGCTGAGTATACATAGTGAAAATTCACGGCAGTCTAGGAAAACGCATCTAAAAAGTTAAGCCTTTTGCGTTTAATGTACGGAGCTTTTTTTTTTTTTTTCAAATGAAATAATATGCTAAAAATAAAATTGAGATTATATTTTTTATATTTGTCTCCACCAAATGTCCTTCCTTAACTCGATTGATCATTCTTTCAAATAATTAAGCGATAAGTTTGAATAATGGTTGATAATTTAGACGTGTCAATATACAATAAATTAATTGGAATATTTTTCAAACCAACACCAAGAGGTGATAAAATATAGAGTCAATTTGTGGAGCTTTATGAGCATTGAAATATCAACTGTTGATACGACGACAGGATAAAATCAATGCTGAATTAACTGGTTGGAATGGTTTGCCAGGGAATTTGGAAGGAGATAAAATAAAAGAGGAACAAGAGGTAGGAGATTTGATGTATATGTATAGTTTTTGTATAGAAAATGAGTCGTTTTGTGGCTCGAGGCAAATCGTTTCGTTTAAAACAAGCACAGAAACGTGGCCTGTAGATAAGTGTTAGGTATCAACTTGTTGCATTAATTACACTGGGCCGGCTATTAGCCATCGATTTCCACGGAAGCCGAGTTCAATTTCTCGTTTTTTTTTCAAATTCATTTTCAAGTTTTTTCTTCCGTTCTATTGTCTGCCATATTCTTTAATAACCACTAACTATTATTAATACTTGAAAAAATTTCTCTTGATTTGTTTTTTATTGCTCTATCATTTACAGTTGTTGATAAAATTAATTGTTAATTGGGAGTTAAAATTTTTTGCTTATTATTGCTTGATGAATAGTAAAACAAAATATCGAGTTGATAGAAACACGAGCTTTTGAAATATATGGAACCTCTTGTGGTTGTGTATCTACGAATTAAATTTTAATATGTACACTTATGTTTCACAAGGTAAAATCGAGATTTATTGTTCGCAAGGGATTTTTATATTTCCCCCTTGTCTCATTTACAAATCGCTGACTCTTATTTAGCCTGATTTGACTTATGAATTTATTTAATTATTCTTTATTCATTTATTTTTTGACTCATATATTCTATTAATACAACAAATTGATAATAATAATAATGAAATTCGAAATACAATTGTAGATAGCTGTCAAAGTAACTGTGATTGTCGAAATATATTAATACAGTAATGGATTTTCCAGGTATCCATTATATCTCGTCTGAATTAAAATTGATGAAAAATCGAATTCATATGGATGAATTAAATTTAGACTCATGTCACAAAAGGTCACTTGAATTTAAACAATAATTTTTTTCAATCAAAAAAACTATTTTTAATTCAATTCTTTGTTCATTCTTTTGACAAATCAACAAATCAATTATATAGTTAAATAATTACATTCCTTTTGACTTTTTTATGACTCAAAGGTAAAAATAATAACAACAAAAGGTGAAATACCGTAAAAATTATGATTAAAAAAAAATAAATCAAAGTGAAATCAATAATAAAAAGCCCTCTATCCTGATGTCAACTGATTGGTGAAAAGTGAAATATGTATATCGGCTTTTGGTGTTTGAGGCGGAAATTTAACAGTATCAAGTTTTTGTCTGTTTTTTTTTTGATTATATTTTTCATGTTTTCCATCGAACAAATAAAATTTGAATCGGGCAATTCGATATTTTAAAAGCAAATGGGGAAGTTTGACTAGGGGCTATTTCGATTATTGAGACCCCATTGCCATTCTGTGAATTATATATGTATATAATTCCGAGGTATTTTGTACAACCGCGAATTCGTCAATAATCCGTTGAATAAACTATTGTCGAGCCACCCACTCACTCACGTGCAACCACCTATGTCTCTCTTTACTTCAGCTCGATGCCAAAAACACAGTTGACCATATATACCACCTACGTCACTTGATTTTCACGTCTCGCTCCGTGTCACATATATGCTGACATTCACTTTATTTTATTTTTATTATCTCTCAACACTTTTTTTTAAAAAAAAACAACAACAAAAATAACTTGTGATAAAAAATTCATGTAATGCTGAATTTTTGTTTTTTCAAATATAAAAACTTTTACTTCTTTAATAATAAAAATAAAAATTAATCTTATTTAGACTGATAAATCACGTTGCAAATTTACGTTTAAAAATAAATAAATAAATACAGATGTTTAACAAATATTCATTATTTACAATGAATTTAACTCAAAAATTTCTGGTAATACGTGTCTGTTAGCTGATTTTTATTATCAAGCTTAACAAATAAGCAGAAAAATAAATTTAAAAAAATTCTACAAATTGATAAATAATTGTTGGTAAATTTTTCATGAAATCAATCAATAAATTATAATAGATTTTACAGGTAAAAGTTTAATGTCAATAAGAAACTGTGTAGGGAAATAATAAATGAATAAGTCAAAAAGGAATTATTTTATATTATTTTATTTTAATGTGAATGAAGAGAGGATACGTCCACGGCAGTGCTCTTAAGACAACTAACTTAAAAGTAAGAGAAAGAAAGTTAGGTATTGCAGGCTCACTAAGGGATTAGTGTAATTTCCATCCTTGACCATCTATTGTTCCTTTTTGTGTTCTACGCGCCTCATAGAAACATTTGGGAAAATATGACAGTGATGGATATGAACAAGGCATACATTTACCTTTTGTAAGCATATTTCAACAGAAATTGATAAATCAAATAATCCCAAAATATAATTATCTTATTGAATTTTTATTTTGTCTTCTAACTGGTATATACTGTTCAAATATATTTATATATGCATGCACATATGCATTTGGTTAATCAAAATAAGTGGGGATATTGACCTCGAGAAGAGGCACATATACCTGCGTAATTAAGTTTCACGGTCTCGAATAATTACGTACCTACCGAGCGTGGCATCCGGTGTGCTTCCCCGACCATCCTCAATTTCGGTTGAATTCAACGGCTTTTTGGCTTTAAAATATTCCATGAGATATACACATACGTATTTTCAACATTGCAAATTTTAGAGAATAGAAAAATCAAATTGTGAAATAAATAAAATGAATAAATTTTCCTCAATCGAAAGAAGTTGAAAAATAATTTTTGTCTCTTTCAAAATCATAACACAATCATCGAATTAAATTATTTTATAAAAAAGTTTGAAGGAATGAGAAAGAAAATTCAATTCAAATTTCATAATTGATGAGTTTTGTGAAAGCAAAATTTTAATGTCTATTATAATGCAAAATTAACCCCAAAATGCATGAAAAAAAAAGAAGCCAAACATGAAGATTCATAATAGTTGTCGTAGGTCCGGAACAAAATTGCCAGATAATTTGATTAGCATATGAAATTCAGGAGATTTTAAGTGTCTTTCTCACTGTGCTTCTAGCTTATTGCCACCCTCGATCGTTTTCCTATATTTCAAAACTTTATCATCCCTATATTTAATACCCCATTTTCTTGTCACTTAGTGTATGTATATCTGAGTTGAAACCCGAGAGAAAAGCAATGCCACAACTCGAGAGATGAGAATATTGATTACTAATTTAGTTGAAAATCCGAGGAATATTAGATGAGAGAATGTCGCATTGTTGCATATATGAAATTTACCCTCTTGCATAATTTTCAATCATTTAAATAAATATTATCATTTTTTGGAAAATTTGTCATATAATAAAAAATAATTATCATGACTTTAAATGGATAGATGTGTCTCTGACATAATGAAAAATCTCTCAAATCTAAAATCTCTTAAAATACCACATATCCAATTTGATACATTAAAAAGTCTAAATGTCTAATTGTTATTATTTATAATTCGTTGAATAATGTATGCAAATAAAGTTTCATTTTATATTTGCGCCTGGCTTTTTATTTTTAATCTGTGATTATTTAAATTGCGCTATAATATCATAATTTTATTTATCTATAGCAAATATATGCGCTTTAAATTATTAAAATTGTATATATTTCGGCAAATTCATAACTCTAGTATAGAAAATAAAAAAAAATATCGAAATATTTATTCAATAATATTCAAGTAATTTTTTTATGATTGTTCCAGTTTTTTTCCTTCTTTTTTCATGATTATTTTCCACATGTTTTTATTCAGTTGCTTTTTTGTGAATTATTGCCCGTAGCATTTTCTCTGTATATAGTTTTTTGCCGACACCACCAACATTCACGTCCCCGATATCATGTACATGTATATATACGGAAAGTCCATTCGCATACAGCGTGACTGGTTGAATAAAAAATGAAAAAATAAATGAAAAAAAAATAGTATATACATGAGACGTTGCATGTGGACAACACCGACGACGAAGACGTCGACGGCAACGACGGGTATACGACATTGCCGCCCGATGCGGTGTACCTTGACACGGATGGCTCCCTGAATCACTCGAGTCTCTCTTATGAAAATATATACTTTTGTACATTCGTCGTTGTTGAAAAAATAGGAGGAGAAGCAAAGGTAACAGTGAGGAGTGAGAGGAGCTTTTTAAAAATATGTATGCTGAATTGGTGACCAGAAAGAGGGAAAGACGAATACTTTGCTGTCAAGCAACATACATTGGCCTCTGACGGGTGCACTATCAACACACGCCTACCGCGTGCAATTCTGTATCATGAATTTAACCACATATATTGATTATATTGGTTTATAATCAAAGGTCTTTGTGTGTGCTTTTTCATATATATGATCGCAGCAAAAGAGGAGCACACACAATGCATGATTGTCGAATGTCTATCTTCCAACAGCGTCAATAAAAAGAACTCGATATACTTTAAAATGCATTTTGCTATATGCTCAATTCAAACTTTTAACTGTATATTTTTCTAGTCATTCTCATATTATCAATATTCGATATTTTTATTTTAATATCAATTCAAATATTTCTTATTTCAAATAACTCCCATTTTAATTACATTTTATCGACTACTTTTTGAATTAAAAAAAAAAGTAAATAAATAAATAGCATTAATACTTGAATTATAAGTTAATTGATACGTTTATTTTTGATAATAATAATATACAAAGTTATTATTATCAAAATATTAAATTGCAGGCATTGTTCATTACTGGTAGTGTCTAGTGAGCATTTCGGAGAGACATTGTTGGTTTTTTTGTGGTTGTGAGGCATGAGTGTTGCCTATTATAGTGGTCGAAATATAGGAGGGTTAAATAAAACGTAAAAGAGGAAAATGGAAAAAAGAATATCGTTGGTCTGATAACACGCCAATGTTAACATTTATGCTCCCAATATGCAGTATTTATATACGTATATAGCGAAACATGCATGCGTATAGTGCTCGTCCGGTTGTAACTGGCTGCCAAAAGAGAGAACAGAAGTGCACAAATACACTGTTACATTTACCAACATATATTTTTGTTCAAATATATTTGTGCAGTCCAGTACCTATAGGGCAATCCATATATATACGTGTATAAATAAATAGGTGTATGTACACAGGTATGTAGCGTAAAGTGGAAGTAGATCTGGATATAAAAACGAGTACAGGTTGTGCATTTGTACATAGTAGTGGTATGTGTATGTAGATACCTAAATAGTATAGTATAAGAAAAAGGGTACATGGGCACGCCCTTACAGCCGGTTCCGCAGGCAAACATCGGGACATATACACACTTCGTCTTATGGGAAATCCATACTCTCGTTTAACCACCGCATTTACACGAAACTCATCCAAACAGATCCCTTTTCAGCATACTAAATTTATATCTCCAGAGATTTAATTTGTTATTACTCGTATTATTAGCATTATTATTATTACCGATAATAAAATATCTATTTTGTTAATTAAAAAAAAATATAAGAAACAAATGATTAACATGTTTAATTTTTGAAAAAAGTTTTTAAATAGAATGAAAAACAAGTTCTACCAAGTGTCTATTGGATTCGATCCAATTTATCAAAATGTCATTGAGCTATCATAAATTATGTATACATGTGACTATCAATTCAGCAAAACTCATTGTAATTTAAAATGTACGCAAATATTATTTTGTAAAATAAATACACACAAGTGGTATTTATTTAATTTTTTTTTCAATTTAAGTTTATTATTATTATGACGTTTTTTTTTTTCGTTTTTAAATGGAATATAACATTTTGTGGTGAAGCCAGTTAGAAAATACATACTGCAAATGAAACTCGATGAGGGGTATCTACAGAAAGACCGGTTACAAACGGACGCGCAACTGCGGTGATCACCGTGATTCACATCGAGACAAGGAGCCTCCTAAAAAGGGGTCAGCATGATTTTCTATGGTCCACCTTGTGGTAAAGTCTTTCTGTTTGAATTTTTTTATTTCATCTTTTTTTCGTACACATACAAACGAGAATCGGCAAACTTTGCAAAAGAATCAAAAGAAAATTCAGCAAAAGAGGACGAACGATCCTATCATCCACTTTGCTCGACGAAATACAAAAAAAAGTTTAAATTCACCGGACATAGCCTTCGATCCAGTAAAAAAAGAAGATAAATTGAAGAAAGAAAAAAATTGAGAAGACGAACCAGTTAAAATAAAAATACAAAATAGAGTAAAAAAAAATAAAAAAGAAGCAAGACGAAAAGTTAAGGTAGGACAAAGAAATAAAGAGGAAATGAGGGCAAAAGAAAAAAAATCAAAAGAAGAATTAAAAAAACGAATTACAGCAAAAAGGGACGAGAAGGATTGCAAAGGTAAAAAAAAAGGGTGGTTGGAGATGGGAGGCAAGAGAAAAATGTAGGCGCATAACAGGGAAGAGTAACATTGTGCGAGAATAGTGAAAGACACTGGAAAAATATAACCTGTTGGACCGCCAAAGAGCCAGGCAAATCCTTGTTGTACAAGTGCGAGTGAGATTAAACAAAAAAAAAAAAATTAAAAAACCCCTTCAAATGACGGAGACAAAGCTATGGGCAATGACTGGTAAATAAAAAGGAAGAACACACACGTTGTTTTATTCGTACATACTTTTGTATTTGAAAATGTAAGAGACAGTCTGATACGAAATTGCTATGGCAGTATTTAATATCAGACAAGGATAAATTTATCTGCAAATTTTGCACTTGTTACAGTCGTTTTAAATCGTGAATTCAACAAGGACGCCACCAGTCGAACGCGTCCCGAACCTACCTCAAACTCTAACTCAACTTTCGCGGTTTTGTACCCATGATTTCATTCAAACTCCATATCAAATCTCTGAATTGTTTCGAATCAATTTTTTTACCCTACAAAAAGAAATGAATAAAAAAATTTCATACATAAAAGACTTTTTTTTATTTGTTTCATTTCATTTTGTTATCAAATTCTCGAATACTTGTTATCCGTGTTTGTTTGGGTTTGTGAGTAAAAAGCAATTGTATTGATGTTTAAAGCCTTTGAAAATTGTCCATCAATATGGTCAAATATGAAATACAAAAACATAAAAAAACAAATAATGAAAATATATTTTCAGGGTTTGATATGCATACATTTTTGTTGCGTGCGGAGTAAAAATTGGAGCATCAAATCAGCGAGATAATGAAAAAAAAAAATAAAATAAAATGTAAATATTGAAAGAAAAAAACAGTAAATTAAACTCTTCGGTTGTATTTTATGTATTTGTATGAATGAGGAAATTTTGAATAATTATTTGCAATAACTGTGCTAATCAATTGGCTCATAAAAAATTAAAATAAATATAATCTTTAATTTTTTATTAGTCAATTATCTGATAGCAAAATCAGTCAAGGAAGTTTCTTTAACCGTCAATGACGAGGTCAATAGATTATATTAAAAATTCTTTATACTCTACTATCTTATCAATCGTATCTAATCAAAACAAAAAAAAAAAATCGCCGTAATTTTTTCAATTGAAAAACTCAACGTAAACTAAATAATGGAAACAAAATCATATCTCATTTCGACTGAAGATGATAAAGTACGCATGAAAATTCGGAGAATTAATAACTCGTATGAATTTATTTTTAAACAATCACAATCGATGAAACAATCTCGCCAAGTAGATAATAATTTTTACCTTATATTTCAAGTTTGAATTATGTTTTTCAAATGCCGAGGAAAAAAAAAAGAATATCAACATTTCCATTTATTTTTTATTCATTCATAAAACACAATCATTCGAGTAGTTTTATGATGATTCTACGCTGTGTATTAACACATTACTATTCAATTACGTTCGTATAAACATGAAAATATAGATGGAAAATCAGATACAAATTTATGAGCAATTTAAATCTTCATTTTCTTGAAAAACAGAACCGTTTAAATATCATCAATATATATATGTATGTATCCGCCAACAATTAACCAGTATTTTCGAGGTTGAATTGATCATAAGGATAATAATAATAGCAATAATTACAGTGAATAACAAAAAAGTGAATGTAAAAAATGTGTTGTATCCTAGACGATAACTAGAAATTGCGCTGTAGAAGAAAATGATTTTAGAAAAAGAAAAAAAAACAATATGTGAAAAATAAAAACGAGAAAAACATAATCACGTGGACCGGCGAGACAGATTTACGGGCAATTCTGAATGCGAAAAAAAATTACAGATATATTCGAATGCACAGATAACGAAAAAATAAAACAACAAAGTCTGTTGAAACAAAATATAATTGAGATAAAAAAAAATGCATAAATAAAATGAACAAGTATATGATAGACAAAGAAACTCGTCGACTCACCTTGTGGTGCTGCATGATGGCAGTGGCCTTTCGCTTGGCTGACATATTGAGGCCTGGCACCGCGTGGAAAATTGCCGGCTTCGTTCGCGTTCTCTATCGCCCAAAGTGTCCAATACAGAGACAAACACACGCGCGGCTTGGAGAGGTAAGCGGGTGGATTGATAGGTGGGTGGGTGGGTGGCTTTTGATTTGGTGTAATAAGAGGGATAGCGAAAAGAGAATGACAAACAGGCTCGCGAAATATAACAACGAAATATGTTATTATTTTGATTTATAAAAAAAAAAAATATGATGATTATAATTCAACAGATAAATTTTAAAACGTAGGAGAATGACGAGCGTGCTCTAAACGATCAGAGAGGAAGAAAGAAATAATGCCAAGACGATGTTAACACATGACGCAATTATACGATAATAACTGCAAAGTTCCTCTGGACCAAAGTTCTTTTATCTAGTTTTTTTAATTTTTTTTTTTTTTCCTTATAATTATTTTGTTTTATAATTTTTGTTCTATCACAAAATCTCTGTTCGTCACTGGGTTAATTACCACGTTTATCTCACGTCACACTTCCTGTCAAATTATTTTTACTCTTTTTTTTGCTTTGTCTATCTTTGCTTTTTGTTCACAAAAATATTTTTTCTCAACAATATAATTTCACATAAATATTCACACAAATTGCCAGTTTATATTAACGAGAGAAAAAATAATAACAATTGAATTTAACAGGATATTTTTTCAAACACTTGTCAGATTGTACAAAAATCTTTGAAGATATTCATTGAAGATATTTAAACACGAATTGTCCTCGTACAATATTAACTTTTTCGTTTAAAAAACAAAACTGATTCTCAAAGTAAATTGTCAAATTTGTTGTTATTCAATTAATTAAAACGTTATTTGTGTGTTTTAATAAAAATTAAGAAAAACTATTCACGTTGTATGTTTTTTTTTGAATAATATTTAATCACAATATAAATCGAGGATCAACATTGGCATTGGACCCTCGCAAGATGAGCGCTCAGAGCGAACTAACAACTGGCGACGCAACGGCGACTTGTCCCCCCTTTTCCCCCCTACCCCCACCAATATGCCCTTTCTGTGTGTGTGTGTGTGTGTGTGTGTGTGTGTGTGTGTTGAGAATGTATATCCCCCTCACCCCTTTTCACTCCGTGCGCATTTTCTTCCCCCTCATACCTCTTGGTGTATTTCCCCGTGCTCCGCGTAATGTGGGTGGTGTGGGTGACGGTGGGTATAAACTATATGCCTCTCCACAGTGTGTTGCCGTGAGCTTGCCCCTGTCTCTCTACTAACCCCTTGCCCATGGGGCGTTGATAGCGATGAGAGAGTAGTAGTAGTAGTAGCACCAAAACGAAACAACCAGGCAGCAGCAAAAGCAGAAGCATCAGTAGTGGTAGTAGTAGAAGATAGCATTGGTATATAGGGTAGGGTCTGTCACCGTCAAACTTGGATGAGAAAGGAAGATGAAAATACATATCTATATATAAATTTAAAGGGAATGGAAAGGGTCAAAGAGGGTAGTAACAGGGCCGAGAGGATAGATAAAGAGGGGAAGCGGGGATGATCAAGTATTATGAAGGGAGCAAACTAACCGAAGAAGGCACGTGGAACTGTTGGAAAATGGGGGTGTACTGAAAAAGGGAGAAAAACACTCATCGGTCCGAAGGGGCTTCCACGAGGCTTCTCTTCTTTCTCAATTCTATACCCTATAAGTTATTAAGAAGTAACAGAGATAGAGTGTTATAATGTTGGAAGGGTATTTATATAGGTATACAATGTATGTTAAAATGTCCAATGTTAGACACATAGAACATTGGAACGTGAATTGAGGAAAACTTTCCTCACTGGTCCTTATTTTACTCGCACCTACTATTCTTCCTCTTTCTCGTTTATTTCTATCTATTTGGTTTTCATATAAACCTATCTTCAGTATGTACTTCAAACTTACTCTACCTTTCTTTAGTCCTTGATGCTCTCAAAGTCTCTTCTTCCTATATCAAACCTACCCATCTTCTTTTACCACCCTTTTGTACATATATGTATATAGAAATAGAAGGCTTTAGTTTTCACGTTCAGCTACCAACACCGATACATATGTACTTTTCACAAAATGTAACATGTTTGCTTGTACTGTAAATTACGTGAAGTCCACATAGAAGGTTTTCACGAAAGGTGGTTAATGTTGGACGTCGGATGAAGTATCTTTACTTTGTGCTTGTGCTTGCACGTATACGTGTTACATCCACATCAATTTTATATACGTATAAAGAGTTGTGTATATACCTATTGGATTTTAGTTGTTTAGATATTGGTGTATAGGGTACTGTGGATGAGATTGTATAAAGAGTGTAATGTAGGACAAAAGTTGGCTTTATACTTGACGAGGTTTTGTGAATAACTTGAAAAAGACTTTAAGACGATTTACGTAAGCATAAAATTGAACATAAGAACGTCAAGCAAGTGGAAAGTATAGATATACTTTTGTGTATGTTATTGGCAAGTCAATGTTTTGTTGAACAATTCATATTATTTTGTGTAAAATTTATTTATGATAAATATTTTTTATTATATATTTTACAATACTCGTCAACTTGATTATTATCAAAACAATTGATGCTATTTAATACAAATCAATATATATCAAATTAAGTTTACTGAGTTTGGCAGTTATGGATAAAATTCTTTTTACCAAGGAAATAAGACCATCAGAAGGGAGTTGAAAATTCGATTTTAAATTTTATTCAATGGGGTTTGATTTATATATACTATATTGTATAGGGTGTATAAAATTTGTTTTATTTTTCAATCATGATCGTATAACAATTAATTGAAATAAACAAACAAATTGATGGTATACACATAAAAAATAAACAATGTAATATTGTATTAAATTTTCCGATTGTTACTGTGGTTAAAAAAATAATTTTGTCACAATATCACGTAGGACCCTGAGAACATTTTGGTTGAATTATCAGTCCTTGTATTTTTAAAATAAAACGAGAGAATCAAAGACAATAGGAATGTTTCCCACAATAGTAATAGAAATTGTAAAAAATAAAAAAAAAAAAAAACAGATAAATAATTCAAGATTAAGAGCTTTTTTATTCACTGTGTTTATTTTTTTTTTCTCATTTTATTTTTTCATGTACTATTTATGCCAATAACCAATATGTTTTCCTTCAAATAACCACAGACATATCAGTCGTTTTGATTTTTTTTTTTATTGCGATCTTCTTTTTTATATCGTTTTGTATGTAATATGTGTAACTGTATATATTTATATTATATATATGTGGAAAAGAAGCCTGTGACACTTTGTCTCATCGATTGCGTGCGTGAACACAAAGTCCACTTGGGCATTGGACAAGCCCTGGGAGTTCTTGGAGCCTTGGGCGGTGGTCCCTTAACTCCTACCCTTTTTATTTTTACTTTTTTTTAGTTTTTTTTTTCTTTTTTTCATCGGGCACCCCTATGGATCTCCAACCAAGCCTGATGCTCACCCTCTATTTCTTCTCAACATTTCTCCCTTATTTTTCCTTGCCGCGCACCTCTTTTCCACCCCCAAACTATTGCAACATTGCTACTGTGTGCCAGCACCTCGTCCCTAACGTTCATACCAACCTTTTTCTGTTTTTCTCATTCTCCCTGAACCACCTTCTTTTTTCCGATAGTTTTTCTTTTTTATTTTCTTATTTATTTTTTCCTTTTTCTTTGCTTTTTTCATCCCCGTCATTTCCACTACACAACCCCTCGACGCCTCTTTCCAGTTTAGGTTAAAATAAAATAAAACACATACACACACATCGACACAAAATGGAAGAAAAATAAAATGGGTTAACAAAAAAAATAGAAAAAAAATTTGATAAAATTCTAGTTTTGCTCCAAGGGTTTTATCCCTTTATTTTCTTTCACCCCTTCGACTGTATACCTTTGCCCATTTGTTCATGCAAGCATAAATATATGATTCATCCTTGAATTCCATTCTTGAAACAAAACAAAAAATCTTGGTAATTTGAAACTCTGACTGAGAAAGAGAAAAACAAAAGTTCATCAACAAGAAACGAATAGTCGCTTTTTTAAATTTTCGTGTTTGGATCGTAAGGGTTTACTAAGGTTAACTACAAATTGCTCAACACAAAACAGAATATCAAGAAAATAATACGAGAGTTTGGTTTATTTAATTGGAAATTTGCAATTTCGATAATTAAGTTTTTTTCGTTATGGGAAATTCTGATGCTGGGTTTTTGTTTAGCTACTGACTACAGCTAGATTATTTCCAATATTATTATGAGGATTTAAGTTATTCCTACCCAAGATGAAATTTTTAGACGTCCGCAACGTCTTTACACGTCCTCCGAGTTCCTCAAAAGAGTTCCTCTCAGTGCCAAAATAAGAACGATCGAGG
>JAPYYR010000484.1:0-34002 GCA_030523065.1 Aphidius colemani
AATATTGCATCGATAGGAAAAATTAAAGCATTGATAAGCCAATATGATATCATGTAACCACTGCCATCTCAAAGATACCTAAACGATATCTAGATATCGTTTAGATATATCTTTCAGATGGCAGTGTGTTGCATGGTCTGGTTAATAGACAAAAGTGCACAACGAATTAAATCACAATTTAACGAAAAAAAAACGCACCAGTGAAGAAGACGTCCATCGCACATATACATGTCAAAAATAAAAGTAATATTACGAAATGATAAATACCGAGCTGATTGAGAAAATTCACACCACCGCATAAATAAGTATACACATTCATGCATGTAAGTATAATGTATAGTTATAAAGTCCATTTGGCTGCTTTAGTTTTCTCGGATAGCGTAAAATTGAAATATTTTAAACAAAAATAATTATGATGAAAACAATAAAGATATTTTTCCAAATTTATCCGGATGTTTTTGAATTTCTCCGTGATTACTCCGAGATTCTTTCATATACTGACCCATACGGAGAAATAAGGAGATAATTTATTTAGCGTGTTTAAATTACTCCGTGAAGAAATATGACGGAAACGTTTCTTGAATCAGACAAACTTCTACAAGCCCTCCTTCACCCGATTCTTTTTCGAAATTCTCAAATGCCATTCTCTTTTTGGTCTATTGGGACATATGATGATTTGAACGGATAAAAAAAAAGGTGTGTCGAATTTTCACGTAATTCAACTTCAATATAGTAACAATACCGTCAAAGGTATTATATCCATCGCTAATGTAACCAAATGGTCCTTCAGCAATAACTTTCAGCAACATTTCAACAGCAAATATTACCTAGAATACTGTAATTTGAAAAGATTGATCATCTAACAGTCAAAAGTACTTTTTATATTTTATCATATCATAAAAGTAAAACAATACGTATGGGGCAATTATTTAGTGAAATTAAATTTCCTTGTACTGTTGGGCATTGTCAGCGTCAGAGTAAATATTCAATTAAAATACAAGAATAAATGAGTATGAGGATTGATTATCTAACAGCTAAATGTAATTTTTATATTTTTTTTTTTGTATTCAAAAAAAGCATCAAAGGAATTATCAAGAAGAAGCTATACACTGTATTCAACGATTATTCAAAGAAATTAAAAAACAAAGACTGAGTCATCTAGTGATGAAAGCACCAACTAATTTTATAAAATTAACATCTCAAGTCTCAATTGACTGACGAATCATTGGTATAAAATGTGAATCAGTCACGGTGATCAAAATACTGATTACTTATCTGCAAGTATTACGCATATCCATTATAATCAGCTGTATTTATATATTCACATTGTAAACTTTCAATATCTCAGTGTCATCATATCCAAAAATAATAACTCAGCTGTGTCCCAACTCTCAAGCTAACAAACGAATTTAGTTCCATATTGATCAAAAGTATTGTCAATATAATCAAAATTAAAATGGATAAAACTTCATTAGGAAATTCAGGATTAGAATTACCACCTTTACGTAGTTTAAATGATTTTATTCTAGAAGATGCTCGTTTTCAAGTACCAACTTTTAAAGATCTTGAAAAATGGGGTAATAGAGTTGTTGCTAATTTACTCTATTATCAAACAAATTATTTTCTAATGTCAATTGTCATATTTATTCTTGTTGGGTAAGTATTGTTGAATTATATTTAATTTATAATAAAACATAATTATTATTTGATTGTTATTTGACAGATTAATACATCCAGGTAAAATGATTGTTGGAATGATCGCCATGATTGTTATAATGACAATATTTTCATATGTCTCAACTGAAGGAAGAGCAGTACACAGCTTCAAAAAACAATATCCACTTGGTGGAATTTTAGCTGTTGTTTTTGGTACATGTTTTGTAACTTATACATTGGGATCACTTCTTATCTTTCTTGTTGGTATTCTTCTGCCATTTTGTGGTATGTTTAATCAATCAGCTCATTTATTATCATCAAATTAAATATCATTTGTTATTTATTAATTATCAAACTTTAATTGTTACAGTTACATTTGTTCATGCATCAATGAGACTCAGAAACCTCAAAAATAAAATGGCTAATAAAATTGAAGGATTGGGCTTGAAAAAACGCACACCAATGGGACTTTTACTTGAACAAATTGGTATGGAACCAGATATCCTCGCTTTATAAATATTATAAATTATTTATTAGATAAAAATTATTGACACAGTATATTATTCAAACAACAAATGAATTTACTTAGTCATTTGATTGCTAATGTCAATCTATTTATAGCAATATTTTTTATAACATCTAGCTTTCACTGTGTTGCTGTGTTGTGTATCAAACGAAAATAATTTATATTTATCTTTCTCGAATTTAAATTCAGTCACTTAAAATATTTTTTTTTCTGTGTTAAATTAAAAGAATTACTATTAAATTCAGAGATATAATTACCATCAAGCACACTTGATATTTATTTATATTATTTATTGATTTATTTTGTTTATTTTTATACTTTTCATTTTGTTTTTTTTTCTTTATGGTTTACATTGATCCAGATGGTGCTTGTGGAGACGCAATTATAAATAACTAACACCTGCATTGTGTTGTTTCATCTGTTGTTATTATTTCCTGGTTATAACAATTTGTTAATATTAAAAATATTATTTACACAAATAATAAATCCTATTGTTTATATATTTATTGATATTAAATTATATAAATTATGTAGCAAATAATAAATTAATAATTTTAGTTTTAAAAATTGTTTTTTAATTTATTTTAAAATTCATTTGTACATGTCTAGCGAGTTTTATTATCATCGAAAAACATAATTTTAATTTAATTTTAATTTACAATATACAATAATTTATATTTATTTTTATTTTATTATCATGGAATATTTGTGACTGAAAAAGACCTGCCTTTCAATTTAAAAATTAATTAAATATATTGTTATCACTATAACAATCGTGTAAGTATTTTTTTTATCAAAATAAATCATGAATTTATCAACTGATAAAAAAAATTAATTAATTATTTATAAAATTTTAAAAACATTATCTAAAATTAATTATTAAAAAATATTAATTTCCCCTATCATCGACTAGAAGGAATGCATATTTTTTGGCATGTGCCAACATTCGTTCAGTTGTGCTGCCAGGTTTTCTTGGAATATCATGATTTTCCAAGTACGGCATTACTTCCTTGACTTTTTTAACAAGTTGACGACCATAATATTGAAATTTAACATGTGTCGTATCAATTCCCTTTGATTTAAGTGCTTGTGAAACAGCCCAGACTAATTTCTGTAATAAAAATAGAATTAAAATTAACAATAATTCAATTATAATTACAAATAAATTATTTTCAAAGTTTCAATGTTGACAAAAAACGAAATAATAATCCAATTGCAATCTAATTTTGTTGATTTTAAATTTCCAATTGTCTTGAGAAATTCAATTTAAATTATTTTCGCATAATTAACACTCAAACTTTTGTGCAAATTAATTATAAAACTTACTTTTCTGTCAATATCATCCATTTTTTTCGCTCCAATTTTCGTTGATGAATTTATTTTGTTCTTGGCATCCTTTGTCGATTGATTGCTACTAACTGAAGAAGATGATTTTAAATTATCATATTCATTGCAATTTTTATTGTTCAAATCATCAATAGATTTCTTTCCATCAACATTAACTTTAACTGGAGTTGAAAATAGAGATCTTTTTATTCTATGTGTTTGATTATTGAAATCATTATTTGTTATTTTTTTATTTGATGATTTAGTGTGATGAATTGGTGAACTATGAGCCAAACAACATGGTGGTGTTTTTAATTTCCATGATGCTGAATTTTGACTTTGCACAGACCACCTACGAGTTGATAATTTTGCTGGTAATATTTTTGGACTTGTTCTATTTATTTTTCGTGGACTTGTTGATTTTTTCATGACCGATTTTTTAACACTTATTAAACAATGTGGTTTTTTATCATTCATTTTTTGTAAATTTGCTATTGAAAATACTCGTCTTCTTTTTGCCAGATGACTTAAACGTTTACCAGGACTTTGTCCAACACCACGTTTACTTATTGGTGGTTTTTTTTGGATATTAATATTGCTTGTAAGGCTCGTTGTAAAAGAGGATTGTGTATCATTGCCAATATACCTGTCACAAAGTCTAACTGATTGACTGTCAATGTATTCGACATATTTATTACGATTGTAACTGTAAAAATATAAATAACAATATTAATTATTTGAAAAAATATTGAAACATCAATTTATCAATAAACTTACTGAATTCCAAATGCTTTTTCTTCATAAGCTAATGGCCATGTTAAGTTTTTTAGCTGTGTTTCATCAATTACTGTTTGAAATGTTCCTAAATTATCACCTTGATTAATTCTTGAATTTAAAACTGTTTCAACACAATTTTGTGATGAAATATTTTTTAACGAACTAGATGAATTATTTGTATAAAAAAATTGACTGTTTTCTTTAATTTTTTGTAATAAATCCGCACAATTACGTTGACAAATTGTGTATTTTGGAGGTGGTGGTATGCCACCGAGTGATTCATTCAGTTTTTTCATTAAATAAATATCACTTTTTATAATCATTTCATCTTTGCTAAGTTTTTTTGTTAATTTTTTTGGTGATGCTTTAATTGGTGATGATTTATTTTTAGCATAATCATCATCACTGTCAAACATATCTGGACTAGAGACTGGAATAGAACTTGGTGGTTCCATGATTTTCAGTTGTTAAATTAATCTCTTATAATTTATGAGGCATTATTAATCCATTTATTTTTCTTTTGAAATATATTTATTTTCATTGATTCATTATAAAGCTGAAAATTATAAATACATGACAAGTGTAAATAAACTTTTTAACTTTTCATCTAACCTCTTTTATTGCATTCTTTTTTCATAAAAGAATGATGATTTAAAATCAAAATCATTTGAGGTAATAGTAATTATTAATCTAAATAATTTATTGCTATTATTATTAAATCATAATGGTGATAAATTAAAAAATTTATTTACCAGGTATTTGATGAATTGAATCCACCGTATTAAGTTGACACAAAAATTATTGTTATTAATTAAATTAGTCGATTAAAAATATTTAATTTAAAAGCACATTGTTTTTTATTCATAAAAAAAAACATTATTTGTTTATTTATTATTCATTTAATATATATTTTTTAGTAAAATTGTCAACCGTCAAGTATAAAAATCAAGGTGATAACAACAACAACAACAATTCAGTCCATTCCAGTTTTAGTTCCCAGTCCAGTCCAGTTCCAAAAGTTCCTAGACGAAATGACTTAAATAAAAATAGTCAATTATATTTTTTAAAATATAATAATTATAAATAAGGAAATAAAAATAAAGACGATATATTTTTACGAAACACTAGTTGTTTTATTACTGGTTCATACATTAATTTTTTTTCATTCATATATTTTTTTTAAATTGGTTTTTTGTTTGAAAAAATACAACAAACTCTCTCACAGTGAGGAATGTTGTTAATAATAATTAATGAAAGTTATTATTACAAGATGAATTAGTTTTAAATGGAAAATATATATATATGGGAAGACTTCCTCCGTAATGAAATTCAATCACTCATTAATTGTTTACAAATATCAATCACCAAAAAAACAATAATAAAAAAAATATATATAAATTAATCTACAATTTTAATTCGAGACAAGATAATCGAGAAATTTTTTTCCTGAATTTGAGAATCATATGCTTAATATTTTCAAAGAAAAGAAAAAAAAAAAAACAAAATTGAACGCATATGTTTGATAAAGTATCAAAAAAAAAAAACAATAAATAAAAAAAAAATTAAACCTTGGTGATGAATACTGTGTTTGATGGATAGAGAATAGTGTCAGCAAGTTGAGTTTTTGATGGCAAAGTACCGACATTTGTTTTTGGAAATGGAACTAGATAAGTATGATCAGCTGATGAATATCCCATGTCTCCCATTCGTTTGACAAAATCCTAAAATAAATAACAAACTTAATTTTCATTTTAACAGCTAAAATCAATGAATATTACCTCAATAGTATCACTGGGACACATTGAAATATTTTCTTTTCCTCCACTTGGTAATCGTAGACACAGTCGTAATGATGTTTCTCCATTTGCTGATGTTGAATTAGATTTATTTGTAACTGTTTTAACAACATTTGATGAACCCTAGATGACAATAGAAATAATTATAAAATTGATTTATTAAATATAATAATGTTGATGATGATCAACTCACTTGTTCAGTTGGAACAGCAGCTTCATTTGAATGGCTCACTTCAGGAAGATCATCATTCATTTCTATTCTTGATCTTTTACCACGAATTATTGATACTCCAGTGCTGGTACTGACTGCTGAAATACCAGCTATACCTCGACTACTTGAAGCTACATGAAATTGAATTTAACAATTAATTTATCATCATCATCATCATCATCATAGTAAGTACTTCCATTGAGATGAAAACAAATAAACAAACCTATTGGTGATGTTGCTGTATCAGCATTATGTGATTTTTTAATTCTTTTACCAGAATCTTTGGACATTGAATCTGGTCTTAATGTACGTTTTGCTGATGATGAAGGTTCACAATGTGATTCTTCAACTCTTGGTGAGTCAGATGTACTGTCTGGTGATGGATTTGCACTTAGCATATCATTTAAACTTGTTAATAATGAATCAATTGTTACTTGATTATATGATTTAATACATTCACCAGTTCTTGGATCAACAACAGCCAAATATGGATAGTCATTGACATTATAAAAATCAATATAACGTTTACCATCAGATGTATTTGATAATACTTGCCATAATACAAAATGATCTTTTATTATTTCTTTAATTTGTTTATTAGTCCAAACATCACGATTTAATATTTGACATGAAAATTCTTGTGGATTTTGTACATTAACAAGTAACCAACGATTGACTGTTTTAGCATGATCTCTTGCTTCAACAAAACTTCCCATAAATAATATTTCATATGGTGGCCTAAATAAATCTTCAAGTCTTTTTGTTTTACAATTATTTGATTTTTTATTACCACTAACTCGACGTGTTAATTCTTCTTCTTGTCTTTGTATTTCTACAGCAAAATCACGAAATCTATCAAATACACCATTTGCTGCTGTTGCTCGTGAAAATGAACATACTGGTTCTGATGGTACTAAAACTTCTTGAGTTGGTAATATTGGTGCTCGAACTTCTGGCTCATCAACTTGTACTTGTGAACTTGTTGGAGCTGCTCCACCACCTTCAAACATCAAAGTTATTGCATTTTCAACATTTCCATCTGCCAATTGTAACCAAGTTGTAGCAACTGCTTCTCCTTCACCTTTTATCATAAATTTATAACAATTTATTTCGCATTTAAATCACATATTATATGTTGTTGTTATAAAAATTATTTTATTATTGACATTTAGCTTTTTTTTTTTTTATTCAACTACACCACAACAATCTTATGATGCTTACCAGTTACTTCCATAAATTTTTCAATTAATTTTGGATCCATTTTGTATGTAAAATATTATTTGTTTATAAATATATTTGAGTTATCAAGTTTATTTAATTCAATTAATTTTTTTTTTCATTGATAATTTTATAATTATTGAAATCATGGTGTAACTATCAAAACTTTTGTCCAAAATTGTATAAAAGTGTTATGTTTTAGAGCAAAGGACATGGATTTATTTTCAACCAATAGAAACTGATAAAACATTTAATATTTTTCTGCCATTTTAAAGCGCCATTTATGCCTGAAATTTAAAATACTTTATAAAAAAATTACATGAATTTACGTTTTGGACAGATGATCATGAACTAAAAATATAAAATGATGACATAAATATTTACAACTGTCCTTATTATGTTTTTGTAAATAAACAATTTGTTTACTCTAAAAAAAAAGGGCAAACTATTTGTTTTTTTTCTCATTAACTACTAAGCTAAATTCTACTGAATTTCTACTGAAATTCTGGTGACCAATCAGTAAGATAATTAAAAAAATTAATTAAAATTAACAAATGTATCTCTAATTATTATTAATTATTAGAAAAAAAAATGTATGATGCTGCGCATGTCACTACGCAATGACAGTGTGTCAAAATAAAATTTCTTATCGCTGTTATTATTACCGAACTGTTCTAATATAATAATTTATTATTATTTCAATTAATTTGCTATTAAAACAAAAGTTTTTCAACTCAATTTTGATCTATTTCCTATTTTTTTTTTATTAAATCGCCAATTTACTGCTATTTACAACGTTTTCCTCCCCCTTCCTCATAAATCTAGTAACTAAAATCGCTTCATGGGTGTTTGGCTTAACATACCCTAACCTCCGATTACAACTGGTGTTCTCACTTCTCACATTGCCATTTGCCCTCAATGGTAATGCTCATTGCTGATATTCACGCACATCGTGGTATGTTTTATTTTCAAATGTGAATCGTGCTATTAGTTGATTCGAAAAATTAAAATTTTATCATTAAAGTTAAATAAACAATTTTAAAAAATGACGGAGAGTAACGAAGATAATGATTGTATCATTTTCAACACGATTTCTAGTAAGTTTAATATACATTAAATATCATATTAACAATCCAATTGGATTGTCTTTGATTTAAAGGTTATGATAATTTTTTATTTTAAGACATTATATTACAATATATAGAGCATTAATTTACTTGAAAATATAATAGACTTAATAACTTGAACGAGGTCATTTGTAAGGCATTAATTAATATGTAATAATGTATTGTGTTATTTTGTAGATTTGAAAAAAATCAATGTTGAAGTTGCTGGACCAGTGGTTCTCCATGCAATTGGTCATACCACGCGACTTAAAACACGTTTTGAAAGAGGCTCAGCACTCAACAAGACACCAGAATCTTCTGACAATGAAGACGAAGAAGAAGCTATCATTGAAGATGATCTTGATTACTTGAGATCACTTGATCCAAAAGAATGGAAAAATCAGGATCATTATGCTGTTTTGGGACTCAAGAAATACAGAAACGAAGCAAGTGAAGATATGATTAAGCGTGCTTGTAAGTATATCATTTGATGAGTGCTATTATTGTTTTGTTTTTTTTTTTTTTAGTTGATTTATTGATTAACTAATTGTATTGGGTATTTGGCAAATTACAGATAAACAAAAAATATTAAAACATCATCCAGACAAACGCAAAGCTATGGGTGAAGAAATACGAGGAGATGATGATTATTTTACTTGCATAACACGTGCCTGGGAACAGCTGGGTACAGCAACAAAACGACGTAGTTATGATAGTGTTGATCCATTTTTCAGTGATGATATACCTGATGAAAAAAATGCAAAGGCAAAGTTTTATGATGTTATGAATAAAGCATTTGAATATAATTCAAGATGGTCAATTAAAAAACCAGTACCTAAATTGGGTAATGCTGAAACACCAAGAAAAACAGTTGAACGTTTCTATTCATTTTGGTATGATTTTGAATCATGGCGTGAATATTCATATGAAGATGAAGAAGATAAAGATAGTGGACAAGATCGTGAATCACGTAAATGGATTGAAAAAAAAAATAAACAAACAAGAGCTAAACGAAAAAAGGAAGAAATGAGTAGAATAAGATTACTTGTTGATACAGCATACAATTTAGATCCTAGAATAAAACAATTTCATCAAGATGATAAAGATAAAAAAACAGCAGCAAAACGTGCTAAACAAGAAGCAGCAAGAGCTAAACAAGTAGAAGAAGATAGAATAACACGTGAAGCAGCTGAAAAAGAACGTGAAGAAAAATTAAAACGTGAAACTGAAGAAAAATTAAAACAAAGTATTTTAAAACAAGAACGTGAAACATTAAAGAAAGCATTAAAAAAAGAAAGAAAAGCACTAAGAGATATATCTAAAAGTTCAGCATATTTTTCAAGTTGTCCAACAGAAAGTATCAGACACATGGAATTTGTTGAAAAGTTTTGTGAAACATTTAAATTAAATGAACTTGAATTGGCTGTTAAAGCACTACGTAATGATGGAAGAGCTGCATTTTTACAACTTATTGCTGATACTGAAAATAAAAAAGAACAAACAAATCATGTTGATATAATTAATAATTCATTACAAATGAAAAATAATATCAATGACGAACAAAAGCAAAGCAAAAATATTGATTGGTCAGAGCATGATTTACAATTATTGATAAAATCTGTTAATCTATTTCCAGCTGGTACAGTGCAACGTTGGGAAGTTGTTGCTAATTTTATAAATCAACATACAAATAGTGGTATAACAAGAGGTCCAAAAGATGTCTTGGCTAAAGCTAAAGATTTACAATCAACTGATTTTAGTAAATCAAGTCTAAAAGAATCAGCAAATAAAAAAGCATTTGATAATTTTATTGCTGAAAAAAAATCTCAAGAAACTGTTGAAGAAAAAATGCCAGCTGTTACTGAACGCTTAGACCCACCACCACCAACAACAACAACAAAAACAGTTCCACCAACAATACCAGCAACACAAATAGTCCCACCAACAGTACCAGCAACGAAAATAATCCCAACAACAACAACTAAAATAATTCCACCAACAACAACAACAAAAATAGTCCCACCAACAATACCAACAACAAATAATAATCATTGCAATGAACAAATTAATACGATGACAACTGATGTTATAACTAAAATAACAGAAGATGTATCACAAATACAAATTGATAAACAACAAGAACAACAAGCATGGACACCATCAGAACAAAATTTACTTGAACAAGCATTAAAAACTTATTCATCAACAACTGGTCCAGAAAAATGGGATCTTATTTCAGCCTGTATTCCAAGTAGAACAAAAAAAGATTGTATGAAACGTTATAAGGTAAATTTCTAAATTTAGATTCATTTATTTATATATTAATACAAATGTATGTCAGTATTTAATTTTTTTTTATTTTATTTAAAGGAACTTGTCAAGTTATTCAAAGACAAAAAAGCTGCCCAGACTGGAAAACAATAAATTTACTTAAATAACAAGGTATTTTAGAACATGTGTAAAATAGTAGGAGTAAAACTGACAATTACACCACCGAGTTTCTCACTCAAAATGTGGGTATTGCGTCTGTGGGGACAATAAGTGTATTGATTATGTTGATCAATCAGTATCAACACTTCAATTTCATCGATAAACCCAATTTTAAAAAATTCACAAAACTTGTATTTTTGAATTCAGATATTATTTCAAAAAAAAAAAAAGAAGAAAAGAAACATAAAAATAACTAAATAACAAACACAAATATAATCATTGCTTATTTTTCCCCCTGTTTTCTTGGTTTTTTTTCTTGTTATTTATTTACTTTCAATACTAATCATTCAAAAAATCTAAAATACACAGTTAAATTATTTGTAATTATACTATAATAAACGTTAAAATCGTAATTTCGTACATTTTATTTACAAATTTTTTTCTCAAATTTACAATCATTCAGGCCACTTATTTTTACATGAAAAATAAATTAAATCAATTATCAAATAAAATTTGACTTAAATGACAAATTATTATGAATTTTTAAATTGCCTTATTAATTTTACTTTACTTTTTTATTTTTTTCTTTAAATATAACTTCATTTCTACCAACTTTTTATTCAATAATAATAATAACTATTTGTTTTTTTTCATTTTTCTCGTCTCAATAATTATCAATAGATTTATTTTCCAAACATTTTTTTAAATTTTCTTTATAAACAATTGTATGGTAAATATATTTACAATCATTTTATTCAATTGGCCAAATAATTAAACACTTGAAAAAAATATTCAATTAAATTCACTGTTAATCTATTGTTTTGTTTTTTTTTTTTGTTTAAAAAAGTTTTTTCTTGATTAATTTTACAAAAAAAAGGGATAAAGATCAAACTGATTTCATTGACAGGCACTCAATTACGACACTTATAAATTGCTATTAATTAATTTATTTCTTTTGTTATTGTTTATTATTTTTTTTGGTGCAATAACTCGATGGATATTTGTGAGGAATTATTGTTGAATGTTTTATTACGTCAAGTGCAATAATAACTTGATTTTAAAAAACAAAAATAATAATAAACTTAACAATTGACAAATATAGTACCAAAAAATTCATTTAAATATTAAACTCCACGGACCTCATTTATTAATATATATTTTTCAATCACAGTATATTCTGTAACAGTATGTAAGACTTGTACATTTTAATCCCCAATTAATTATATATTCGACAGTTAATTCTTTCATTTTGTTTTTACAAGTATAAAAAAAATATTTCGACAAATACAATTAATAATTTATTAAAAAAGCCAGTTTTTATTATGATGAATTTTTTTTTTTTTTTTTTTTATCATTATTTAAAACAAAATTTAAACTTTCATTATGTAACAATTTTTATTATAATTCCTGTTTTTATAAATGTATTTTGTTTCTTTCAAAAAAATATTTAAAATTAAGAAAAACAAAAAATGGTAAATAAATTTTAAATTAATATTTTGATAGTAGAATATTCACTGGTCCGAAATAATTATATTTATTAGATACTTAGGCACTTTGTTACCACTCTCTATTGGTAATTTTTTTTTTTCAACTTTGGACAATAATTATTTTTTTACATAGATATTTTTTTAACATGAAAGTTTACAATTTTTAGAAGAAAGATTATTATAATATATATACTAGAAAAAACATGAATTGTCTGTGCGTATTGATAGCACATTTATTGAGTAAATAATTCATAAAAATTATGAATATTATTCTTAATGAATTTGAATATTATAATATAGTGAAATTCATATTTAAATATAACATGATAATGACATTTTTTAATTAATATTTTTCTTTGTAATAACAACGATAATGTGAAAAAAAAAAAAAAAAAAATGGCATTTCGTTGCAAGTTTAATATGAATTTTGAGTTTATTTATTTGCTAAGATAATGGCTGTTGATCACGGAATACTTTTCGTGGTTGTTGAACACCACCTTGTGAATTATTTAACGATGGTAGCTGTTCACGTAACTGTTCATACATAACTTCTCTTGGTCCTTGATTCCATTGTTGATCAATATTTTGTTGCAATTGAAATGTCAATGGTTGACGTTCTTGCAACAATAAATGTGCAGCTCTATCCATTTCTTCACGTGTCATATCAAGTGCTTCTTGCATTTCACGTGATGTGTTTCTGACAAAATCAGGATCACAATATTTTCCAAGTCCTTGTTCAACTAAAACCTAATAAATTACATTTTAATTATTACTATTATCATTTTTTTATTATCAAAATTATTTCAAATGTTTTACTTACTCGACCAACTAGACTCTCAGCACTTCCAATAACTTCAAAAGTTGGCTTTCTATCAGCAGGACTACCTGGTAAACTGTGAGTTAATCTTTCCGAGCCATAAATTCCATTACTCTCACCGGTCCATGTAACTACATATGTAATATAATTTAAAAAACAATAAATTTCATTAGTTTTATGAAGCAATTATTGATGCCTCAATTTAGTTATTTTTTTTTCAAATGATTTATTAGTTGTAATGTAATTGGTGATTGATTAAAAACGCGTGCTGCCAAAGCTCAAGTTATTAGTTAATTAAAATATATTGTTAATCAAGTGTAAGTATGAAAAAAAAAAAAAGAAAAAAAAAATTTAAAAAGTCTTGTGATCTACATTAAGCTTGTTTTATAATTAATAAATTAGAAAAAAAAAAAAATCCATGCAATTGCTTTGTAAATTTACGAAATGATGGGATTTTGTTGTTTTTTGTTTTAATTAAATTATCATGATGTATTTGGGGTAAAGGATATCACCTCTGCCGTGGAATGAGGCCCGATGTGATAAACAAGATTCACAAACACGACATTGTTTTGAATTAAAATCAGTAAGAAATCCAGCAACAGCAATTGCTTGTGTTTGTGCTAGCTTTAATCCATTAGCAATACTTGGTTCTCTTGTTAAACATTTTTTCGTTGATCTATCATTATCATCATCATCATCAAAGGTAGCATCTTCAATTTTTCTAACTTTTAATGATAAACAACGTGATGTTCCTTCTTTTTCTTCTATGTTATCTGATATATTTGAACGTTTACTTGAACGTTTACTTGATTTTTTAGAATTTTTATTCAATTTTTTATGTACAATACTTGTTGAACAATCACCTTCATCTGATGATGGATTACTTTTTTTTTCTACATCAGTTTCTTCACAATTATCATCGACTATTTTTCATATTATCCAGTTGATTGTCCATTCAGACATACACAAACAAGACAGACATATTGGCATACAGTAAAAGATAAACTAATATAACTGTCTTTTTAAATTTGTTTTTCTTCAAATTCAATTAATAAAATTAATTTAAAAATAAAAAATAAATTGTGCATACCCATCAGTGCTTGGTGCAATTGTTTGTTTGCTTTTTTTTTTAATAAAAAAAATTAAATAAAAAATTAATTTATTTATTTTTTAAGTAAAATAAAACTAATTAAGCAAAAAAAATAAAAAATAAAATTAACATTGAATAAAGTTATAGATGCTTGAAGAATAAATAAAAAAATTATATATATTTTTTCTAGTAAAATTGTGAAGTGTTGAAAAAATTAAATTTGATGTTTTTTTTTTCTGACAATGAGCATACCATTTGGTTGTCGCCAGCCAACAAAGTCGATACAGCATCCACGTGATGCATATGCATAATATCTAGCTCCACCAACTGATGATGAAGCAAGAGATGGTGATGGACTTGGAGTTGGTGATTGTGTTGTTGCACTGCTTGAATCACCATGTGCTGGTGTTGCTGGTGTAATGCTAACAGCTGCACCACCAGATGGTAGATTACGTCTTGGTGGTGGTGTTGGTGGTGTCAAGTGTTGCTCGATTCCATCCTCAAAACTGCATGCAATATTATTGGAGCCAATGGTAACCAGTGCAGTTATTTTTTTTCTTATTTTATATTTTTTTTTATAATCCACTTTTTATTTTCCTCATTGTACACAACACATAATTACATCAATTTGTTTTCATTGGATGCTTTTTCTGGTACTACACGAAAACGTGCTTTGGAATAATTTGGAATAATCTTTGGGTAAATTTTATTTGATAAATAAACAAACTAAAAATCATAAATAAAGCCATGCAAAGAAAGCACAATTGTTAATGATTATTCAATTCATATCATCATTTTTTTCATGTCTTTTCTAATAGAAAACACAACTGATCTTACCGTACTCGTTACCCGGATGAAGATAGTTGACGCTATCTGGGCCACTGAAATTTATGACAATAAAAACAAAAGCAGTGGACGCAATAATAATATAATACGAAAAACAAATGATAAAAAATTATTTTAAATTAAAAAAAAATATAAATAAATTATAATAATATAAAATAGACGATCAGTTTTTAGACTACACAGTTAAAAAAAAATAGTAATAATAATTGATAGATGAAATATTCATCATGAATATAATAAAATAACAAATTTACTTTTTTTTTTCTTTCTTTTTCTACAATGTGGAAGAGACACATTATTGACTTGGAAGATTTTTTTTTTTTAACATGCACTACAACGCGCCATTGAAAATTGATGAATGATTTTTTATTTTTCTGTAGTTTTAATATTTTTTTTTAAATTTGTTTATTGTACTTACTCTAAAACTTTGTAAGGATTTTGAAAATTCGATGGTTGCATTGTTGAGTTATTGGCAAACATTGCAAGTGGTCTCATTGGTATATTTTCTTCAATGGGTGTTCGATCCAGTGCACTGCCTGAAACTCTGTGAGGCAGTAAAAATATTTGAATAAAAAAATCAACTCTAAATATGACAATGTGATTTATTTGATTAGAATTTAATTATTACCCTGTTACATTTGGTACAACTTGATGAGATCTAGCAGTAACTTGATTGCCATCAGCTCCAGCAGACTTTTGAACAGATGCATATGGCAAAAAATCAATTGAATTTGTTGGTGATATTTTTGGAGCATTATTTTGAGTGAGTGCTTTTAATGACTTTGCTCGATGATGACCTCTTCTCATGCTTGACCAAACACTTCCAAATAACGAATGATTACGCTGTTAAAAAATAGAAAATAGCATTAAAATTTTATCTATAAAAATGCTTAAAATATATTATCATACTCGATGCATTGGCTCAGGATTATCATCAAGTAATTCTTCAAGATTTCCAGATATTGCACGTTTTAATTCTGGACCAGCTTCATGCAATGTTCTTAATCCAGCTTGTAAAGTAACTGTATTATGACAATCTTTGTCACCTTCTTTTAGCTCCAATTCTTTACGCTTTTTAAAACGTCTAAAATAATCTTGAATAAGAAAAGTTGCATAAAATTTACCAACTGTAACTTCATCATCAACACCAGGTGGT
Organism: Aphidius colemani; assembly: GCA_030523065.1. Taxonomy (NCBI): domain Eukaryota; kingdom Metazoa; phylum Arthropoda; class Insecta; order Hymenoptera; family Braconidae; genus Aphidius; species Aphidius colemani. Next base: position 16,443 of record JAPYYR010000484.1, read on the forward strand.
GGTACAACTTGATCAAGTAATTTTGAATTTGTACGTTTCCATATTTTTTTAATAATAGCACGTAATTGTGAATTAGCATCATCAATATTTCCTTCTGTTTTAATTCTCAATGATGTTCTAACAACAGCAAATAATGTTGCATTAAATAACACAGTTCCATCACTATTCAATGGCATATTCATTGATACAAGTCTTTTACAAGCAACACGATGCGGACAAAGCTTTCCAAAACCAAGTGGTGGTGATATTTTACGTAATAATGTTACAACATCTAAATGTTTAATACGTCCTTTGGCATCAGGATCATACTCTGACCATAATCTTATGAATTCATCAAGATGATGAGGTCCAAGTATTGACCAGTCACGTGTTAGATAATCAAAATTATCCATGATAACAGCAACGAATAAATTAATAATCTTTAATAAAGCAGAAAAAATAGTTAATTAGACATAAAAATGTTAATAATATTATCATTTAAATGATATTATTATTACCAAAAATGAACAGAGAACATAGAAAGATATAAAATATGGAAATGCAATGTCATTTCCACAACTTGGTGCTGTTCGTTCATCTGATTTTGGATCACACTTGACTTCATTTGGACGATATGAACAATCCAACATAATATTTTGCCACGACTCACCTGTAAATAAAATTAAATATAAATATTTTTTGTTTATATTTATTGTTAATTCAACAATTAAACAAAAATTACCTGTAGCTGATCTAAATAATATCAATACAGCCTGAGGAAATGTTTGAAAATTATTATTTCTATTGATATCCGTTTCATTTTCAAGTGCAATTTTTCCAAAAACTTGCATTCCAATAACTGCATATATAAAAAACAGCATGACAATGAGTAATGCAACATATGGCAATGCTTGAAATGACTTAATAAAAGTCCATAATAATGTTCTAATTCCTTCACCACGACTCAGTAATTTAACGAGACGCATCACACGAAATAGTCGAAAAAAATTAATTGATATTATATTTGAACCAGGCTGTAAATATTAAATGACATTAAATTAATTATAATTTCAAATTTTATATATAACAAATATAAAAAAATATTATAAAACATAGTTAACAAGTTATATCTCCGAGCTGTGTTCTAGGAGATTGATATAGGATGTAATGCACTAAGGGATGTGTTCACATCTACAACGTGCACTTTAAAATAATAACTAAATAATATTATAAATAAATTAAAAATAGTACAATATTTATATACATATGCATGGATAGATTGGGTAGAAAAAATAATCTACTTGCAGCATAATCCACTGACACACATTTTTTTTTTATGCAAAATAATCATCGCAATGAGTTTGCATGTCAAATAAAATTATAAATATATTTCAAATCGTTGAGTTAGATACTAGATAATTGTTTAAATAGCTATTTAATAATTTATTTACTTCATGTAAATTAAATTGACTCAATTAGGATCCAACTCATCGATCTAAGCTTGATTAAGATTGGGCTGGCTCGGGGAGAGGCAAATAGAAAACAATGGATTATAGACAACATTAAATAATTTAGCAATTTTTTTTTGGTTTTCGATTCGAAATTTTAACACACACACGCATAACATACACACAAAATTTCGATCCATACACTTTTGTCACATACATACACTTTTAACGTTGGGAAGTGAACCTCCCGCCTTGACATGCAGTCGTGCCTAGAAAAAAGAAATTAACAAAAAGAAAAAAAAAAAAATAATAATAATTTTTACAAATACTAAATACAATTATATTTTTTTACTGAATAAGGGTGCGTGTTTTGTTGCTTTTTTTCTAAATAATAAATACATCAAATTACTTGATAAATTAAATTACAAATAAAATTTTTATATAAATATTTTTAATTTTTACATTAAAAAGTAGTACTTACGTTAACTTCTGAGTATACAATATCGATAAAACTTCCCAAAACTATTATAAAGTCAAAAACATTCCAGGCGTCTCCAAAATAATTCTGTAAATAATGTGAAAAAATTTATTGAAATATTTTAGATAAAAATTATATAAAATTTCAGTTCATATTAATTTGTGAATTTAATTTTAAAACAATTGATTATTGTAGTTTTAATAATTATTATCTGAGATAAAATGAAATATATATTTTATATGAAAATGAAAATGAATAACGACTTACTTTAAATCGAAAAGCAGCAAGTTTGAAGACAAATTCAAGTGCAAATACTGCAGTGAAGATCATATTAAGTACATCAAGAGCATGAGTGTATGGATCAGGTTGATTGTAAAATTTCATGGCCAGTGTTATTGTGTTTATGATGATGAGAGTGAATATTGTATACTCAAATGGCTGAGAAGTTACGAACCACCAAACTTTATATTGAATCCTATGTTTTGGTATATACCGTCGAACGGGCTTTGCTTTCAGTGCAAATTCAATGCAGTTACGCTAGAAATAATACTCATTCAACCGTTATGATCCTATATATAAATTTTTTTTAAAAATTAATTATTTTAAAATTTATTTTTACCTGGTTTTTATCAAGCTCACAATTTTTGTATTCTTGTTCACCCTCATTTTGAAATGTCACAATAACGAAACCCACAAATATATTTACCATGAAAAATGCAATAATAATTATGTAAATTATGTAATAAGCTGCAATTATCGGACGAAAATTGTAAATTGGACCAAAGTTTTCATGATTTGAGTCAATTGAAGTATACAAAAGGCTGAAAAAAAAGAAACAAGTACAATTTAAACACATTAAATCAAAGAAAATATACTAAATAAATAAGCAAATAACCCAGGTAGAAACGAATGTCAATTTGACGTCTAAACACGTCTTTGAAGTCTAGAATTGACGTCAGTTTGACATTAGTTTCTACCTGGGAAGTAAATTGATTAATTAATAATAAAATTTATTGATTTTTATCTCACTTGGGCCAACCCTCAAAAGTTGAAACAGTAAAAAGAGTCAGCATAGCTTTGGCAACATCATCAAAGTGAAATCTATTTCTTTTCCATACTCTTTCTTTGACAACTGGTCTATTAATATTTCCTTCTTCATAAACCAAATATGTACCACTGTAAAATAATAATTTTTTAATTAAAAAATAATTAACTTATCATATCATTAGACAAATGTATCTTAAAAATCTTACTGGCATTCAGCTTCTGTCATCTTGGATTCATCATTGCAAGCAAAAAATTTTCCCTGTACCATAAATAAAAATTTTGATAAGTAAAAACAAAGAAAAATCTTTTTTAATAATTATTATTTTATTGCAAACAAGATTCGTGCTTGTCTCTATATGATTAATAAAATTGTTATTAGTACAAAGCAAAATGATGCGCGTGCAAACGAAATTCATTGATATAAAGCATTTTTTAAATAAATATACAAATTATGCATTTAATAATATTTACTGTGTATCAATAAATAAAATAACAGCATATTTTTTTTTTATTTCCGTAAATATAATGATACCATAATTATAAAAAAATAAATTCCCAATAAATAATAAAAATTAGAAACAAAGCAAATATCTATAAAATGCGACAGTCAAAAATTTCACAGTAATTTTTCAACGAATTTTTGCATTCAGCATGCATCTACGGACATTTAAAAACAATAATAATACTAAACATTGATATATTTATGAATAATATATAGTAAAAAAAATAAATAATAGTTTACTTTTGTATAAATAATTCAAGATGATGTAGATATAATTGTGATAGAGACTAAAGACTAAAGTTTAGAAGCCAATTTACGACAGATAATAATTATGACGAGTAATATAATGAATAATCTGTAAGTTTAATATGACTGTGAGGTTGAAAAATATATAAATTAAATAGTGTCATTCATGCAGAGATATATAATAAATTTTTTTGTTTGTTCTAAAGGAAATTTTACCTTAAACAGCTGTACCCCGATAACAGCAAACATGAACTGTAGGAGATAGGTGACCAACATAATATTGCCAATTGTTTTTATGGCGACAATCACACATTTCACTACATACTGGTATATTTTTTGTTTTTTTAATTTTTTTTTTTAACGTTATTTTATATGTCGTTTAGATATTTCAGGTTCGAGCAGGATACACAGCGGGAGTTGATTATCAAGACGATAGGCAGACACAGGTGGTGGAATAAACCAGAAAAATACATTTAAAAAAAATACAAAAAAAATAAAATTAATTAATTAAGTTATTAGTTAAACATTTGTACAATTTTTTTTTTTCTTTTTTCTATATTAGTTGGCTGAGGTTTTGGGGAAGGAACAACTCATGAAATCTATAGTGGCTAATTCGGGGAAGATATTTTTGAAGGAAGGATGTGTGTAATTTAGCAAAGTTATTTATTTATGGAACAGGAAAAATAAAATTATTATTATTATTATAAATTATTATTAACATTATTATGATTAATTTCGATGAGGATAGTCTGAAAGATTTTTCGAATCGAGCCCTCGCCATCCATCCAATTCGTCGGCATTTCCCTTCAAAATATATCGAGGGACAATAAAATTCGATGATTTATTTTTAAATTTAATTATATTTGTATCCCTATATCTATGAGAATTTCGTTTTGCACGCATAAATATTTTATTTTATTTTATTTTATTTATTTTTGTGGTTAATAATATGTAGCAACACACCACTCTAATAATCAACTTTTATATATACAATACATGCAATTGGGAAAGGTATCAAAAATAATATGATTATTTTGTATATAAAATTTTTAAAAACTCATTATTTATAGGTTCATACGAGGGAGAATTTTTTATGGGTCTTAAAAATATACTTTATCATTTCAAAACGATATAAAATCATTTAAAATCATAAAATTTTTATCCAAAAAAAAACTACCTGAAATAATGAAATCAAAAAGCTCTTCAAATTATTTTCCATTTTTATTTTTCCCTTTAAAATTTATGTTTATAAAATTATGGAAAAATAATTGAGCTATTTTTTTAGACCCATAAAAAACTTTTCAAATAAACCCCTCGGGATAAAATCAGGATAATAATTTCGAGTAAAATAAAAAAAAAAATTACAAGAAAAGTTCGAGAGTTTATAAAATCGTCATTTTATTAATGAAAAATTTGACGACTCTAATAACTATATGTAATTTCGATACAAAATGTGTAAATTTAACAAAAAAATGTGCAAAATTTTCATCAGTTTTTCAAGACAATTATTATTATATCCGAACTTTTTTAAATAAAAAATTTACTGGGCTTTTTAAATGGATAAAAATTTGGGAAAATTAAAATAAAAACCAAAGGGATAAAACACTGATGCGGATTTAGAAAAAAAAATAAAAAATCCCGGGTTTTGTGCACGCGATGGCCATGGGCCTACCTTAAAAAGTTGAACGCCAATAACGGCGAAGACGAACTGCAAAAGACTGGTGACGAGGACTATGTTTCCGATCGTCTTTACCGCTACGATGACGCACTGAACTACGTGCTGAGTTTTGTAAAATTAATCATCAAGCATTTGCATATATTATCTTCATCGATTCAACAATAAATACCTTGATAATTTATCAATTAATTCTAAAACCCTACAATTACCCTACTAGCTTAATTTTTTTTCAAATTTTAAAACTACATTTTCTCAAATAAACAATAATTTGCAATAGAAATTTTTTTTTTTCTTTACGAAAACTCAACGGATTATATGTCAATCTAAATTCTATAATTTTTAGACTGTAAAAATACTGAAATTTTTTTTTCAAATTAATACATTCTAAATTTTCTAAATCAGTAAAAAAATTTTTTTTAAATAAATAAATTTAATATTCTATATTTAATGTAAAAGAAAATAAATATAAAAAAAATTACCTTGAGACCCTTGGCTCGATTGATTGCACGTAGAGGCCTCAACACACGTAGAACTCGAAGAATTTTTATAAAAGATATGGCACTTGACCTGAAAAAATAATAAAAATAAATATTTTTAATAAAAAATATTATTGAATAACATGAAATAATAATATTTACCTCCAAGCCATGGAAATTAATGAAACACAAACAACAACAAGATCCAATAAACTAAATGCTGATCGACAAAATGCACCATTATGAAGTACAAAACCATATGCAATCATTTTCAATGATATTTCAATGGTAAATACAGCAGTGAAAAAATAATCAAAACGATTTAAAACCTTTTGAGGAAACAATTAAAAATATTATTAAATTAAATTCATATAATTTGTCAATTAAATAATTTATCAAATAATATAAACATACTTGATTTCTTTCAGATAGTGCATCAAGTGGATCCTCAGCAGCAAGCATACCAGATGACACCATGATACAAACAAGAATAAAATTTGAAAAATTACTATGATTACAAAACCAATGACAAAAAACTCGAAATCTATTGTTTTGTGAAAATATAAAAAATGATGTTCCTTCTGGTATTGGTTGTTTAGCATTTGCAGTATTATATTCTGACATTCTACGTGGTCTTGCTGATACTTCACCATCTAATGGATCATCATAGTCTTCCTCATCATTATCATCACCATTATAATTGTCATAGCCATGCTCATATGGCTCAATATTTATTCTAACTTTATGACCATCTTTAGTTCCATCTTTACCAGATCCTTCTTCATTTAAATTTTCATTTCTATACTGTTCAATATCAGTACCTGGATCTTCTTCTTCCTCTTCTTCTTCTTCTTCTTCTTCACCACTTGTTATGTCACCTTCATCTCTATCATCTCTATCACATTCACCACTTAATTCTTCATCATTTTCTGGTGTACCACTGTGTGATCTATTTTGTTCAGCTTCTTGTTCTTCAGCTTCTTTTTCAATGGCAGTTAACGATTCTGCATCAGCCAAATTATCAACAGCAATAGCCAAAAAGACATTTAGTAATATATAATTACCACATATAAATAATATTATAAAATAAATACAAGCGAGAATTCCATGAGTTGCAACACCACCATATGCACGTATTCCAACATACATAACTGCATTCCAATCTTCACCAGTTAATATTTGAAATACTGTTAATAAACTTTGCCAAAAACTATCAAAATTACTTCTTGTTTTATCTTGTAAATCATCAAAATTAAATTTTCCTCCAAATACCTAGATAGAAGTATTAAATTGTATTAAAATTATTATTTTTAAATTTCCCTTTTGACGTAGAAATGAAAGAAAAAATGAAAATATAAATACCTGCATTCCTAAAAGTGCAAAAATAACAATAAAAAGAAATAAAAGAAGAAGCAGAGATGCAATTGATTGTATAGAATTCAAAAGTGATGCCACAAGGTTTGATAATGATCGCCAATATCTGTAAGAACAAATGAATTTGTTATTTATTTATTTATTTATTTATTTAAAGTTGATGTACTTACTTTGTTACTTTAAAGACTCGTAGTAAACGAACACAACGAAGTACAGATACACCCAGGGGTGGCATTAATTCAGTATTTGTTAAAATCATTTCAGTAATTGATCCAACAACAACAAAACAATCAAAACGATTAAATAATGATACAAAATAGCCCTGAAAGCCTAAACTATACATTTTTAATATCATTTCCATGGTAAATAATGCAATGAAAAACATATTTGTATATTCTTGAAATAAATCAAGCCAATCTGGTTGACGATAATGTTCAGTTGCAAGTACACTTGTATTTAAAAATACAAGTCCAATAATGAGCCAATAAAAACCTTGTGATTTAACAGCTTTTCTACATGATCTTCTCATTCTTCTATTAATTCTATCAAGATCACGACGTTTTCTTTTCCATACTGATTCTTGTTGATTGTTATCATCATCACCTTCAAGTCTATCAGTACTTTCCATTTCATTTTGTTGTTTTTGTTTACCATCTTGTGTTTGTTGTTTACCATCATCAGCTTCTGGTTCAATATCTTCAGCTTGTGTTATCCAATCTAAATAACCACGTAAATCATCTTCAATTTGTTGTTTTTCACGTAATTTATGAAAATCACCTCTTGCTTTAGCTTTTTCTCTTTCTTTTGAAAATTCACCAGATAAAACACCAAGAATTAAATTCATAACAAAAAATGCACCAAGTATAACCATCGATACAAAATATATCCATTGCCATGTACTACCCATTGCATCTTCAATATCATATAAAACCTCTGTCCAACCTTCAAGTGTAACACATTGAAATACAGTCAACATTGCCAATCCAAAATTATCAAAATTAGTTATACCCCAATTTGGTCCTTCCCAATATTGACGACTACATGTATATTCTGGACCAATTGAACTACATTGAAAACCACTATCACCACATGGATGTGGATCTTCCATTGTTTCACCAGTTTTATTATGTCTACATGTTTTATGCATTTTACCAGAAAATAATTCAAGACCAATTATTGCATATATTATTATAACAAATAATACTAATAATGCAATATGTAACAGAGGCACCATGGCACGTAAAATTGAATTAAGTACAACTTGTAAACTTGGTACACCAGATACTAAACGTAATGGACGTAATACTCTAAATGCACGTAATGCTTTAACATCAAAACCTTCTTGCATAAATAATTGTAGTATTGTACTAATCATTCCAATAACAACAATTGTAAAATCAAGCATATTCCAACCATTACGTAAATATGCACCTTGATGTGCAACAAAACCATATGCTATTATTTTCATAACACATTCAGCAGTAAATATAACAAGAAATATATATTCAATTGTTTCTAATATCATGTTTGTTTGATTTGAATCACCACATGGATATGGTGTATATACTGCCAATGCAACACAATTTGCAAATATTGTCATAAGTATAAGCCATTCAAATGGTTTCCATTCAACAACATCAATACATAATTTTCTAACTGGATTTTTAAGTGGTAAACAAAATAATGCTCTAACTGGTCTATCTGGTGGTGGTTTAGCTCTTCTTGCTGGTCTTTTAGCTGCTGCTGCCGCTGCTGCAGCTGCAGCATTTGTTGTTGTTGTTGTTGTTTGTGTTTGTACTTGTGGTGTTTTAACCATAACACTTTGACCATCATTATTTTGTTGTGCCACATTGTTAACACCAACTGTTGGATTGTTAAAACTAGCACGGGCCCCGTTTCCAATGTCGGGACCCGACAATCTTGTGCCATCACCCGTGCTCATCTGTCGTTTATACTATTATTATTTTATTAATATTTATATGTTTTTTTTTATATTGATTTTTGTTTTTTATATCAATTTTTTGCTATAACAACAACAACAACAACAGTAACAGGTTCTTCTTCGTTTTCTACGTTTTTTTGTTTGTCTATTCTTACAAATAGTATTATTTTTTATTTTATTTTTATTATTGTTGAGATTATTATTACAGCAACCACCACCAGTATCAACAACTCCACCAACTTTCTGTAGCAAACGACGCCGAATCAGTGCGACGCGCCTAATATCGTAATCACACCACGTTGGCATGCTACGACGAGGTTATCACCAATAGATTGTGTCCAGGTCTGAAAATAAAAAATATTTATAAAATATTATTTTTAATTGTACAATTTTATTATATTTACTAAAAAAAATCATTTTAAAATCGAAAAAAATAGTGGATTTCTTTTATTTTTTCAATTTACCCGGTCGGATCATCATCATCATCATCAACATCACTATAACTTGACGAATAGACAATAATTTTTTTAGTCTTTTAGTCTATTAATTGTTAACTGCTAAATTTAGTTGGGTCCTAAAGCCTCTTTAGACTCCCGGCGAGAATTTATTCTATTTTTTTTTCTCTCTTTTCACACTCAATGTATTATTTTAGAAATAAATTCAACTATATTTGTCATTCTCATATACCAAATTAAAATAAACCCAAATAGATTTCTAAACTACATAAATATAAATAATTTTAAATACACAAAAATTACTAAAATAAATCATTTTCTTTCTAATTTTTTACTTTTTGCAACCTGTTGAGACACAAGAAAGTTATAATTATGACAATCAAATTTAGGCCTTTATAAATTTAACAAAAAAAAAAAGTCAAATAGTTATCTTTGATGACAAGCAAATACGTAACTTTTTTGGATAAAATCCAATTGAATTTCTTTGGGTGAATAATTGTTGAAATTTTTTAAATATTTTTTTTAATATTAAATCTGTGTCAAGTTGTTGTTACATTAAAATTAAAAGTGAAATAGAAAAAAAAAATATTATGTATATATTAATCATCAATATTTACTATGTGTACATAAAAAAAAATTTATATAAAAAAATTAATATATAAAAGTGTTTGGGTAAATAAGTTGACAAACACATTGAAAAAGTTCAATTATATTTGGTTGGCTGATTACGTCCACCACAGGTGAATGGAATTTCTCTGAAGTTTCTAGTGGCTGCTTTATATCCTCACTTTTATTTTTTTATCATTTTTTTTCCCTTATATTTTTTTTATCTATATTTTTTTTCGATATATCAATTTTTTTTTTTCTCTTTATATCTACTGTGTATAACAGTTGTGTTTGCACACTATGAAACACCACTTTTGTTTATTATAATAATTATTATTTACCCCCTCAATTTCACCCACTTACTCTTGACTTTTTATTAAAAGAACAATGGGCACATCAAGTTAACCCCATTCCATAAACAATATAACATTTTCAAAAAAAAAAAATGTCATGATATTGTATTTTTTTGTTTATGAAAAAACGTTACATCAACTGTTATTATAATTACTTTTTCATGTTATTTTTGTTTAGATAATTAACAAAATTTTATTAATTTTTTTACTGTAGAAATTTCAATTGTTTATTATTACAACTTTTAATTATTAGACGAAATATTATTATAATTATTACACAAAATATATTAATTTTTTTTGTTAAAAAACCCTTTGAACATTATGCTAATGATAATTATTTTTCTGAGTGTTTATTTTTGGCTATTTGATCAATTTATCATTGCAAAAATTTAAGTATTTTATTTACTCGTCTTTCTATCAAGACACCCTCAAAGTATCAACCCTATCAACATAATGACTTCTATTTTTTTTCTATAATTTAGTGTTTTTATTATCGTAAAAATTCATGTTTAATATTATTTTTTTAACCCTTAAAATATTTTAAAACATTAAATTAATTTGTAATTTTGTTTTTTCCTATTTAAATGAAAAATATTTATAATTTGAATATTAACAAGACATGTGTATTATAATTGAATAAAATGTGTTAAATAAATCTTCAATTTGATATGGCTGTGTATATATAAATGGAATGATGGACCCAGTAATAATATATAGTACAGAATTTATTTTTACTCATGAGGCATATTTGTATTAGCTCAAGCAAACTCACTAGAATAAGCCGTCTTCTCTTTAATGACAAACTGACAAAATATAAAATTTTAATAACAATTAATTTATAGATAAATAAATAAATAAATAAATTTATCTTACCGCATCCTTGTCGTCTCAATGTACGCCAAGGGTATGGCTGTATATCACGTGTCAATAAAAAAAACAAATCCAAACTTCATAGTTGTTTTTCTAACTGCATTTTATATTCATTATTACACTAACAATAGTTTTTTTTTTTGTTTTAAATAATAATAAATTGTCTGGGTGTATGTCACACACGTGTCACGTCAAAAACTTTAATATTGTTTGTTATGTTTTTCTCTATTCTCTGTATAACCGAGTTGATGCAAATTAAATCAGATAAAATGTCAAATAGAATAATGATTTAACTTGAACAATTGAAAATTGATTTTTTTTTTTATATATATATATTTATAAAATGGTTTTAAAACAAGTTAGTACACACAATTATAAATTTACAAGAGAAACTTACAACCAGGGATGAGTTGATTCACTTTGACTCATATAAATAGACATTTGCTCGGAAATGAAAGCCCAGTCTCAAATAATATCAACCAATTGGTTAAATTTATTTTATAAAAATTATAAAACACAATAATTAATTTATCAATATTAATTATTATTTTTCAATATATCATAATAATAATTGGGCCAAATTGTGGCATGTGTTTCAAGTTCGTTGGCCCTTGAGCTTTTTTTTTTTTATTTTTATGTATTATTTCCCCTTCTGAACGAAAAATTTTTCAACACTTTTCTTTATATCAATACACACACGCACCTCATACACGCGCACTCACAATAATTATATGAAAAAAAAAAAATAAATAAAAATGATAAAGCAAAAATATAACAAACCCAAAAAAAAGGAACGAAAAAAAAAATATGAAATTTTCTATTTAATTGATAAACACAATTATCAATATATATATATTTTTTTTCTCTAGAATTATTACAGCTATTGTTAATGAAAAAAAAAAAAAAAAGAAAAAAAATTCTATTAAACTATTTTTTTTTTTCATGAATTTATTTATTTTTTTTTGAAATGAAAAAAAAAAAAAAAAAAACAAAAAACAGTGAATTTAATCACAGATTATATTTAACGTATGAAAGTTTAATGAACTTAATGAATTATTGTTGTAATTGTTATTAAAAATTATATTGTGGAAATATTATTGTTATTTTTTTTTTTGTTGAATTTGTAATGGTTGTAAGAGTAACACTGGTATCACTTTGACGACGTTGTCGACCCACCCTCTTGTATCACTTCTGGCTGCCAGGTTGCTTCTATTTTTTACCCCATAAGCTCAATCTATACATACACAATTACATATGATTAAATACATATATATTTCACTGTTTAGTAGTCAAACGGCGACGTCGAGCGTCGATTTAACGATACCAGCGACGCCTGGCGTTGTGACGTCTCGATGTCTTATCAGTTTATTTTAACAAATTTTGTTGTTTAAATTATCGAAAAATTTTATACAGAAAATTTCCAATAATTTTTATATTTTTTTCAGCCGAAATAATATTATTCTCATAAATTTTTAAACCAAATTTAAACTGAAAAAAATTTACATTTTTTCCCGCGATTATTTTCAAATTATAAATTGTTTTTACCGGCAGAGATTCACTATGTAGTTTCAAATAATTCCGCAATGTCCAAACTATGAAGACTAGAGGTCTCTAGTCTTCATAGTCCAAACTTCAAATTCGTGGAAATAAAAAAAAACAAAAAAAAAAAATATTTGGCGTCTGTCTACACACACACACACATAACAATTAACAATAAAAATAAACAATAATAACATTTATCTCATAAAAATAAAAAAAAATAAAATTACAATTATTATAAAATAAGTAATAAATTTAAAAAAATATTTAATAATAAATAAATTGTCAATTTGACTTGGAATATGCGAAGTAGTTTTCCATCTTTTTTTTAATAATATTTTTTCTTTATTTTGTTGTAAAACATGTATGGTGAACATTTTTGGACAATATTTAGCGGGTTAAAGAGGGGATTTTATGTATTTTCTTATTGGTTCATTTGTGAGCATCATGAGTATTATATTCACGCGAACCAATTGATGATAGCTTAGCAAAAGCAAGCAAAAGTAAAGGCAAAACCAAGCAAAAGTCAGAGCAAGAAAGAAAATAAACACACACACACATGCAAACACAATAACAATAATAATAAACCGGAATAATTTGTGTCTTTGTCAGTTGTATGTGTAGGGTATATTGTTGTCTCTTATTATTATATATACTACTTACAGCTTTGCTTCGTTTCCAAGCAAGCTGCTAAAAGCAAGCCGGTCTGCCCGGTACATTTGTTCATCTCGTACCCGGTGTATTATTCTCATATAATAATTAAATATATTATTTTTATATTAAAAAAAAACTTGACATAATTGTGTTGTTAAATAAATATATTTTTTTATTTAATTTGCAGCTATTATTTTGAAGGTAAAATTACATTATATTGAATATTTCATACAAAAAAAAAAAAAAGAAAAAAAAATAATATATTTAATATCTGTGTTAAAAATGAGTCAACACGCCGACTAGTAAAAGCAAAAGAACTCCGTTAATTCGACAATACATGTAACATATATCTATATATATATATAATTATATTTATTTTTTTTCTTTTTTTTCTTTTGTTCTCAGTAAACGTATTTAGAAAAAAAAGCCAGATAATCATTTGAGTGTTATTTTTGTGAATGTGCATATGTGTAGATATAAAACTATATCATCATCATCTTCATCATCTTCATCATCTTCATCATCCTCATCATTATCATCTTGAGCATCATTTAGCATATTAAAAATTCAAAATTGCTTCCAGTTGCTTGAGTCACTTGTGTGTTGAATATCGAATATAAGAATGGCGGCTGTCGAGTGTTATCAGAATCAAAATGAAAATCATTCAAGTCCAATGAATGAACCAATGGATGAACATCAAGAACAAGATAATGATGTACAAAATCAGCAAAATAATCAAGGTCAACAAAATAATCAAGCAAGTGCCGGAATACCTGGTAAAGATGATGAACGTAAATTATTTGTTGGCGGACTTTCTCGTAATACAACTGAAAAGGAGTTGCGCGAGCATTTTGGCAAATTTGGTGATATTGAAAGCATATCGGTCAAGATGGATCAGTACACTGGTATATCAAGGGGTTTTGCATTTATGGTTTTTACTAATCCAAAAACAATTGATAAATTACTTGCATCTGGTGAACATTACATCAACAAACGCAAGGTAAAAATTATTATTATTATTATTATCATTAGATTTTTCTTTCTTTTCTTTTTTTTTTTTTATAATGATGCTTCTTTTTGATGCGAAAAAAAATGTTTTTTTTATTTATTTTTTGTTACTTAAAATGATGAATTATTTGTTAAATATAATTTCTGTACAAATATAATGCTAACTTTTATATTTTTTTTATTTAAAAAAAATGAATATACACAGGTTGATCCAAAGCGTGTGAGTAAAAAAGCTCAATATGGAAAAATATTTGTCGGTGGATTGACATCTGAAATAAGTGATGATGACATTAAATCATATTTTGGTCAATATGGTACAATTGTTGAGTTACAAGCACCATTTGATAAAACTAAAAATCAAAGAAAAGGATTTTGCTTTGTTACATTTGATTCAAAGGATGTTGTTTATAAATTATTAAAAACACCAAAACAAGTTATAAATGGTAAAGAAGTTGATGTTAAAAAAGTTAAAGTTAATCCAGAAGTTAATCGTCAAGGTTATTGGGGTGCTGGTGGTTATGGTGGTTATGGTTATACTGGTGGTTATAATTATATACCAGAATATGGTAATGGTGGTAGCGGTGGTGGTGGTGGAGGTGGTGGTGGCGGTGGTGGTTATCAAGGTGGCTATGATGATAGTTATAGTAATTATGACAATTACACTGGGTATGAAGCATTTGATAATAGCACTGGGTATCCAATTGCTGGTAAACCACGTGCAAGTGCACAAGGACCAAGACAGTTCCAGCGACACCAGCCTTATTAATTTTATAATATAATAATAATAATAATAATATTAATTAATAATAATTCAGTTATCTTCCTACTTTTGACATAAACAAACACAAAAAACAACAAACAAACAAATAATATTCATTATTTTCAATTATTAGAAAAATATATATTTTTTTTTCTTTATTATTTTTCAATTTGACATCAAACTGTACTATGGTTCCGAGGTGATAACATGCGAGAATGCGAATTTATTATTATTCATTTGAGATTAATATGTAAGAATGATCCTAGATACTACAAAAAATGCATTGACATGTTTTTTATATATATAATATCATTGAGTTTATTGAATATTCTCGTTGATTTGAAATTCAAATTGTTTACGATCAAGCGCTCTCATAGATAAGTCCCTTCTCAACCTCATTCATAATAATAATAATATTAATAATATTTAATAATTAATCATGAATTTGTTTTGATAACTTTATAATTTGTCGTTCTTTTTTTTTTTTTTTAATTTTCATCAGTTGACAAGTGTGCATTGAAAAAAAACAACATGTCTTAATGAGTTTTTTAAAAATTTTTTTGCTTTCATAAGTGTGAGATTGTATAAAAAATATAGCAGAATATCTTTACATAAGATAATAATGAAATTATTAAAACAAATGAAAATTTAGAAAAAAAAATAACAAATAAAAATATAAAATATTTTTATTTATTAAATAGAAAAAAAATGAAAAAAAAAAAAAAAATTAAATCAAACATATTTATAATATTTTCATTGTTTTTTTTGTGTACATTTTTTGTGAGATTTTTAAGCTCACAATATTTGTTGATACGTAATTACATTTGCATGTAAGAAAGACGATCAAAGACTTTAAAAAAAAAAATAAAAGAATATGTCACGCTGAAATAGCTCTAAATTTATGAAAAAATGTAACTAAAAAAATGGTATTTTTTTGTCTAATTAAAATCTCTATAATGATGATGGATAAAAAGTTAAAAATAACAATAAAAAAAAGTCATCCATTTGTAATAATTTAATAATTGTTAACATGATAATAACAAAAAAAAATATTCATATACTGTCCATGCATATACTGTGTATATGTGGAAAAAAAATAAATGTAATATTTATCTGTATGTAAATATATTATAGCCATTTCGATGAAAAATAAAAGAAAAAATTAATAAAATTGTGAAAATAAACAAAACGATTTGTTAAAAAAAATAATGAAAATAATAATAAACATAAATTGCGTTGATAAAATGAAAACAATAAAAGATAAAAATTACAAAAATAAAATTATTTTGTTATATTGCTAACTCGCTTGTTTCACCCATGACACAGTGTATATTTTATATTATAAATGTTACTATATTCAAATTAATAAAAATAATATTAAAAAGTATAAAATAATAAAGTGAGTATTTTACTTTTAATATATATTGTTTATACTTTTTATAAATAATTTTATTTACATGAAATAAAATTATCTCTTTTTAATTTTTTGTATCAATTTTTCATTTAAAAATGAAATTTATTTATTTTCTTTCAATTTATTTTACGAAATATCTTTTTTTCTAAATTAATAGAGATATTGTTTGATTTATCATGAAAATAAATCAACAAATTGGTTAAATAAAAAAGTTTATCCCGTTTTTTCCAACAGTTTTATTTTTATCAATTAATTTTAATTGGTTTTCAAAAAATTATTATGGAAAATTTTAAAGAAGAAGCACAAATCAAAAATCATTTTAAATTATGTTTATAAATTATAAATTAAAGTTATTAACTAATAAAACACAAAAAAAAAGATAACGGCACGTGGTGTTCCCAAGCGGTCACCCATCCAAGTACTAACCACGCTCAACGATGCTTGACTTCAGTGATCGGACGAGAACTGGTATATCTAAATCAAATATATTCCTTTTCTTACACTTTTCTTCATATTCTTGGAATTTGATCTGACCCAGATCTAAACTGAGAAGATCGAATTTTGATATTCACTTTAGGTAATCAGCATAAAGAAAAGTGTACAGAAGCTGGTGATAATAGATCTGAAGTAGCGAAATCCTCAGATAACGACCATATCACGATGAAAATACCAGTTCTCGTCCGATCACTGAAGTCAAGCATCGTTGAGCATGGTTAGTACTTGGATGGGTG
>JAPYYR010000485.1:0-32684 GCA_030523065.1 Aphidius colemani
GTATCATTGATGCACTCATATCAACAACAGATTTAATATCTTCTTTTTCTTTTGTTGTCCCATCTTTTTTATCAACTGAAAATTCAGATGCTACACTGGATGACCTAGATCGAGCACTAATATCTTTTTCTGCTTCATAAATATCATGTTTAACATCAGTCACAGCTTTAGAAATTATTTTTAATGGCTCAAGTATCATTGATGCAGTCATATCAACTGCACTTTTAATTTCGTCTATTTCTTTTTTCACTTCATCTTTTTTGTCAACAGAAATTTCTGAAGCCATGCTGGAAGATCTAGAACGAGCATCAAGATCTTTATTATCGTCATGAATTTCAAGTTTATCTTTAACTTCAGTTGTTGAAATAATTTTTTCTTCAGCTTTGGAGGCAATAATATCAACATTCGATTTAACATCTGCTTTATTATCAACAACTTTATCTTCTTTTTTATCAAATGAATATTCCGATGCCATGCTGGAAGATCTAGAACGTGTTGCATCTTGATCTTTATCTGCTTCATGAACATCATTTTTATCTTTAATTTCAGTTGTTAAAATTGCTTTTGATATATCTGAAATTATCGACGAACCCATTTCAATTGTCTCTTTTATTTTTTCATCAATATATTTTTTCCCATCATTAATTTCTTGTTTGCCCTCATTTAAAATTTTAGAAATATCTTCTGATGCTTCAAGAATTATTGACGAGCCCATATCAACAATAGAATCGAGATCTTTAATTTTATCATGAATTGTATCTTCTTTTTTATCAAATGAATATTCAGTTACCATGCTGGATGATCGTGAACGACTACCGTCCAAGTCTTTTTCTTTTTCCTCAAAAATTATGCTTTCTTTTTTGTCAGGTGAAGAATCTTGAGATGTAGCTGGGCTTTTAATTTTGTCAATTGATTTTTCTTTTTCCTCTGGATCATTAATTTCTTTTTCAACTGGAGATTTATTCTGAGGAGATATTGTTGATTGAATTATTTCAGTAACTGGACTAATTGATAATTTTATATCCTCTGGTAATTTTTCCAATTTTGGACTTTCTTTTCCTGCTGTTGGAATACCGTCTGATCCACTAGACAACGTTACACTTTCAGCAACTGAAGTAATTATTTTTTCAGGCGTTTTGTCACTCTTCACATCAACAGAGACAATAACTTCCTCAGTTTTTTTAACAACTGCTTCATCAAACACTAAACTATGTCTTTTATCTGCTTGAATATCTTGAGGAGAAGAAGAAGAAGAAGATGTTGTCTTAACAACATCAGTAGTTAAAATAGATGATAATTCTTTATCATCAATGACCTCAATTTTTTTATCCTCAGCTTCAAGAAGCTGATGAATTGGAAAATCATTTTGTATTAATTTTTTATCATCTAAAATTTCATGTTCAAATATTTTAATATCTTTTTTTATTGGTGATAAATCATGTGGTGATGATGTTGATGATTTAATGCTTTCGGCGATTGGACTTGGAGATTTATTGCCTGTAGTAATTTCATCAAGTTTAATATCAAGTGATTGCCTTGGAGTTTGGATCGATGGTAAAGGTTCATCGTGGACTAGGCTTTCTATTTTAACTGGTGAAATATCAACAGATGATACAGAACTTTTAATACTCTCGGCTGGACTTGGTGATTTATTAACAATTTGGACGTTATTAATATTTAAATCAAATGATTGAGGTGATGATTTATTTAGTGATTCATTTTCTACTGATAAAATATCACAGGTTGGTGAAGATGATTTGTTACTCTCGGCAATTGGGCTTGGAGACTTTTTATCAGTTGCTCCATCAGTCTGTTCAATTTTAGTAACTTCTTTTAATGATGAAGATGGTTTTATACTGTCTATTATCGGACTTGTTGATTGTTTTTTATCAACCTGAAGGTCCTCGAGTTTTAAGTCTATTGATTTCCTTCCATCTTGACTAAATATTTCCGGCTCATTTTGTAATGAAATATCTTTTCCAACTGGCGATACATCACGTGTTGATGCTGATGATTTTCCAGTCTCACCTGTAGGACTAGCAGATTTTATGTCTAATGATTCGTCAACATGTCCTAATTTTAATGTTTCCTCAACTGTCAAGCTTTTTGATGATGTAGTTTCTTGAGGAGAGTCTGGTGCTTTAATACTGCTGCTAATTTCCAAAACTGGGCTTGGTGATTTTTTGTCAATTACTTTATCAGTTTGTCCCAATTTTAAAGAGTCATCAATAGTTAAACTTTCTTTTCTTATTGACAATACATTTTCAGGTGACATTGATCCTTTTGAAATTTCAACAACTGGGCTTTTATTTTTTTCTTCAAGCTCTGACAATTGACTCGTTGGAATTTTATCATCGTGAGAGGGACTCTCTTGCTTGATTGGTGAATGATCACCAGCTGAAGTTGCTAAAGATTTTACACTCTCAACAACTGGACTCGGTGATTTTTTATAATCGACATCTACAGCTTTTTCTAAAGACATTTTTTCAACTGGAGATACATCTTTGGGTGATGATATTGATTTGGCTTCACTAATACTTGGGCTTGGTGATTTTGTGTCAATTTTTTCTTCAATAGATTTTTTATCTTCAAGCCCCGAGGGAGATAATTCAACAGACAATTTTTTTATATCTTCTTTAGTATCTTGCAATGGAGATTTGATGTCAATTGGCTGCAATGATATTACATCAATTTGTTTCATATCTTTTTTAATGTCTTCATCTTTTTCTTTCTCTTGAATTTTATCACTTGATTTAATTTTTTCCTCGGGTGATAGAATTTTATCTTTTTCAATTTGCAAAATTTCTTGTGAAGCAATTGATAATTCAATATCACCAAGACTTGTTTGAGGTAATTTTATATCAATTGTTTTATCTTCAATTTTATCATCAATTTTTTTCTCATCAAGTTTTGCATTATCTATTTTTATATCATCTAATTTTTCTTTATCGTCTTTTATGATACTTTCTTTTCTCATTGGTGATATATCTCTAGATGATGCTGCTGATTTTGCACCATCAGAAACAGGAGTTTTTTGATCGACAACATCACCCAAAGATTTATCTTTTTCTCCAGCAATAAGACTGTCTTTTTCACTTGAAAAAATATCTTGAGGTAATGTTGGAGATTTAGCAGCATCAATTGATGGACTTGAAGATTTTTTATCGTCGACAGCTTGTTGGAGAGCTTGATCCTTAACTGGTGAAACTGGGCCAGACGAAATGGCAGACTTGATGCTTTCAGCAAGAGGACTAGGTGATTTTTCTTTCTCCAAATGATCAGCAGCAGAATCAATTGATTGATGAGAAATTTGTAGCTCGTCAAACTTGACCGGTAAAATATCATCATCATGTAATTCTAATAATTTTTTATCCTCAACAACTTGATCTGGTAATTTTTTATCATCAATTTTTTCAACAGTGATGCTTTCTTTTCGTGCTGGTGAAATATCTTTTGATGATTCAGCTGAAACTGCTTCAACTTGTTCAACATCATCCTCTTTAACAACTTTACTGTGTGGGCTTGGAGTCATACGATCAATACCAAATATATCAGACTTTACGTCACTTAATTTATCTAATTTTTCGTTCACAGATGAACTTATTTTTTCTACTGGTGAAATATCAGTTGAAATAATTGTTTGTTTATCACTATCAGTTAATGGACTTGGTGTTTTTTTATCATCTAATTTTTTATCAGTTGTTGGACTTGATAGTTTCAAAGTTTCTCCAGTAGCATGTGATATACTTTCTTTTCGAATTGCCAAAGTTTCTTCTTCTTCTTCTTTTTGTCTATCAAAAGTTTCTTGGCTCAGTGTTATGGATGATTTTTCATCGACATCAAAAATCTCTTTAACTTTGTCAAATTCAATTGCATCAGTCTGATGGATTGTGCTCTCGTCTTTGACATTAAAAGTATTGATTGAACTCGAGCTTTTATTTTCGTCATCACTTTTTTTATTATCTTTTTCTATTTAATATCTTTTAGCTTTTCATCTATTGAATTGTCTTTTTTTGGTGCATTTAAATTTTCAATTGAATCTTTTATTGGAGATATATCATGTTCTTTTTCTTTGGCATCAATCATACTACTCGATAATTTAATATCATCTTTCTTTTCATCAATTTTAACTTTTTCTTCTATTGATATTGATGAAATACTAGAAGACCTTGACTTATCGAGTGTCATATCAATTTTATCTTTCTCACTTTGAACATCAGACTCTGGAGATTTTTTAATGTCAATTTTAACATCATCTAATGAAATTTTCGACTCAGTTATTTCAATTTTTGACAAATCTTTAGATGTACTTAATAATGATACATCAAATACACTTTCAGCTGGTGATGAATCCTCAAATTGTTCCAATGATTTGCTATCAACTTCTAAGTGAAATTCTTTGTTGTCTTTATTATTAATTTTTTTATCATCAATTGTTGATTTTTCAATACTATCGTCAAATGTCTTGGAGTCATTAATACTTGTTTTATCAAGACTATCTTTATCAGTAAAACTTTCAGTTGATTGTAATGAATCTTTATCAATTGTTGTTTTTACAGGTGATGCTCTGAGTGAATCATCAGGACTTGCTGATTTAGTAAATGTAATACTACCACTTGGACAAACTTCAATTTCTTCACCACCATCTTCACTCGTTGCTGTTACAATCATTCTTTTGACGGTTGGAGCATCAGGACTTTCATCAAGTTCAGTTGATAAATTCTTAATACTTTCATCTTGTATATTGGTTTTTTCATCTTTTATATCCACTTTAATTTTATCAGATGGCTTTAATTCATCAGGGTCAATTTTATTATCATCATTGTCATCTAAAATATCGTCAGCTAGTTTTTCATCAGCTTCAATTATTTCACTGAGGTCACCTTCACTTTCATATTCATCCTCTTCTTCTTCTTCATCGTCAAACTCATCTGGTATTTTATCTTTAACAATTAATTCTTTTATTCCAGTTACTTTGTATTCCTGTTCAACTGCCTCAAAATCATCAGTTTTTTCTGATTGTAATTTAACTTTTTCAATAGTATCATTTGATTGTACTTGAACAAAACTATCAAGAAGTTCTTTTTCTTCTTCTTTTGTATCAATTGTAAGTGGCTTTGAAGCTTTTAATTCTTCCCAAATTTTTTCAGAAAAATCAACAATTGATTTACGTGGAATTTTTTTAGTTATTGTTATTTTTTCAATAACTTCAATTATTATTTTTATTGGAATATTTTTTTTCATATGAATTTCTTCAATATTATTTGCTGTTATTTTTTTTTCATGTCTAATATATTCATTCATAATTATTGACTCAATTTCTGATTTAATAGCTTCACTGACAATTGATTTATCATTTTCTTTTTCTTCTGGTTTTACTTTATATTCATTTGAATTTTTCATGACATTCCAATCAGCATCAGCAACATCGACAATTGAATGTCGTGGTATTTTTCTTATTATCAAAATATGCTCAATAATTTCGATAACAATTCTCATTGGTATTTTATGTCGAGTATGAATTTCTTCAATGATAGCCTCAGTTATTTTTTTTTGTTTATCAACATGTTCAGTCACAATTTCTTGTTCAATATTTGTCCTTGTTGTTTCACCAATTATTGAAGAATCTATATCTATTTTTTCAGGTATTTTATCATCTTCTTTATCGTCTTGTTCATCTTCCAGATCTGACTCAATTTCTACTGTGGACTTTAATTCATTCCAAACAGTATCAGCAACATCGACAATTGACTGTCTTCGAATTTTTCTCATAATTACAATACTTTCAATGATTTCAATGACAATTCTTATTGGAATTTTTCTACGTATATGAATTTCTTCAATAGTAGTTTTTGTTATTTTTTTATTTTTCATAACATATTCATTGATAATTTCTGCTTCAATATCAGCCAATAATTTTTCACTGGCAATTGAAGCTTCAATTTCATCCTCATGTTCAATTGATTCATCATCCAATACTCCATCATCTACTACACAATTACGTGGTATATTTTTTTTTAATATTATATCTTCAATAATATCTATAACATGCTCTCTAGTTACTCTCTTGATAACCCTGATGTATTCAATTATTTCAATAGTTATTTTTTTATTTTTAACAAAGACAAGTTCTTCAATTATTTCTGTAATATTTTCATGATGACTTATGACTGTTTCAATCTCATCTTTTTCATCTGATTTTGATTGTATTTTATCAATTGGATATTTTGGTGATGGTGGCTGTGAGTCTGGACTAACAATAACATGCTCAGCAGTATCTGGTGCTTTTTTATGTTCCATTATTATTTCTGAAGGATCAAATTCAGTTGATGGTTTTTCTTCGGGTTCAGGGAGCTGTACTTTGTGACAAACTTCCTCAATACCAGCTGTAACAACATCAACACCATAATCATGAATATCATCACTTGGTTTTGTCATTATGATATCTTTTTTCAGTAAATCTTTACACATAGCTTTTGCTGCATCTTTATCAGTCATTTTTTCTTTGCTTGGTGAAGCTAAATCAGCAATACCAGCACTAGATTTTTTTCGACACAATTCTTCTTGTATCTCTGTCTGTTCTGGGGATTTTTTATCCATTGATTTTTCAACAGTTTTACCATCATCACCATCTTTGAAAAGAATTTTATCAGAGAGAAAATCATCTTCACTAAGTACTTCAGCTACTTTTTTAACAATTTCCACAACGTCTTTGGGTTTTTCTTCAATAAGAATACCTGCAGTACCAGCCAGTACACCACCAACATCAAGTACAGCTCCTTTGACATTTTTAAATGGAATATCTGATTCTTCTTCTTCTTCTTCTTCATTTTTGTCCTGCAAGACTTTAGTAGAATCACCATCAGCCAATTTTGTCTCATCTGATTCTTTAGGAATTTCAAATTCTGGTCGTATTTGTTCCAATTTACCCACCACCTCATCAAGAGTCCCTTGTATTTCATCTTTTATATTTTCAGCCATTTCTTTTGATCGTTTAAATTCTTCTTCAGCTAATTTATCCTCAAGTGATTCCAATGAATCATGTAAGCTGTCTTTAACAGTTTTAAATTTTTTAGAAGCTTCCTCAATAAGAGCTTCAACTTCTTCTAAATCTTCTGGTGCTTCAACTGTCTTGGGAATGTCTTTAGATTTTTCTTCAATGTGTAATTCTTTTTGTTTTATTTGATCATCAACTGGACTTTTTTGTGGCGATAATTCACCTTTTTTAATTTCTTCTGATACAATTTGTGTGTGATCAGCTGGTGTATCAGGGACAATTGGAATTTGACGTTTATCTTCTTTCGGTGAACCAGATTTTGGTGATGACTTTTCATCAATATCTTTATCAGAATCTCCTCTCGTTTTTCCAGTTAATTTATCCATTCCTTTTTCAAATTTATCAGCAATCGAACCGAAAAAACTTTGAAAACCTTTTTGTTCTTTTGGACTTGGAACTTTAACATCTTGTGCTGTTGGTGTAGATTTAACATCTGGTTGAGATGGTGGTGTTTTTTCTTCTTTTGGTTTTTCAAAATCATCATCTACTTTATAAAGATGTGGATCAACTTCTTCGTGTACTGGTAAATCAGCAACTTCATCTGGTGTCTTGACAATATCTCTTTGTAAAACATTTCCAGTTTGACGTATATTAAATGTCTTGATATCTGGTTTAATTTCTTGTGGAATATCACTTGTCAAAGGTACAATTTCTTTTGGTTTTGTTATTTCAATTTTTTTATCTTCTAAAATTGGCTTTTCAATAGTTGTTGGTTTAATAACATCAACTGATATTCTTTCATCCTCTGGAAGTGTTGGAGCAGTTGTTGTTTGTCCAGATTCAATAGTTGATATTCTTTCTTGTGATTCTTCTAATTTTTCTTTCATTTTTAAATCAATATCTGGTTTAATATCAGTATCTGTTTTTTTTTCTGATGAATCAAGTTTTTCTGGACTTAAACTTGTTATTTCTTTTAAATCATCACTATCTTTTTTACCTGAATCATCTTTATCATCGCTTTTTTGTATTGTTTCATTTGTTGAACTAATAATATCTTTAATATTATTTTGTTTATCATCATCAACAATTGGTGATTTAATTTTTTCATCAATTGCTTTTTTATCAGATAATTCAATACTTTTTTCACGATCTTCAATTATTCCTTTTTCTTCAGCAACTTCTTTCTCTTCAGCACCAGATTCTTCTTCGTCATCACCATCGAATTCTTCTTCACTTTCAATTTTTTTATCAATTACTTTAATTTTTTCTGATTCAACAGCATCAAGATAATGTTTTTTTTCATGATCACCACTTTGTACTGAATCCTCAGTATAAATTTCTTCTTTTTCAATAATTAAATATTCATCATCATCTTCAGTAAATTGTTCATGACTTACTTTACTTGTTGGTGATTTTCTAATTGGTATTTCATCAATATCAGCAGTAACATCATCTTCAGTCATATCTTCAGTTAAATCTTTTTTATCACCAGTTATATCAACAGTAACTTCATCATCAATTTTTTGTGCTCCTTCAATTCTTTCAGCTTTTTGTAAAACAGCTTCAATTTCTTCAACAACTTGTCTTTCTTCTTTCATATCTGCCAATACTTTACTTTCAATTGAATCCAATGACATGTCTTCTGATTTTTCAGTTAAACATTTATCTGTATATTTTATTAATGAATCTGGCTCAATTGCTGATGGTGTTGATGTTGTTGATGTATCAATTATTCCTTTATCTGTTTTAATTCTTCTTATTGCACTGTCTTTTTCCGTTCTATGAACAACTGCATTTTTAACTGATTTTATTGGACTACCAGTTACTGTACGAGTTTTACTTGGACTAGCTGCTGCTGGTTTTGGTCTACGTGGTACTGGTTTTTTTTCTGATGCAATTGGTGCTGCTGCTGGTTTTTGTTTAACTGATGTTGCTCGGCTTGTCATTGTTGTTGAAGTTTTTTCATTATTTTTTTGCTCAAGTACTTTTCTATTATTAGCATCTTTAGTACTTTTTGGTGCAGCTGAAAATGTCTTAGTACTTGATTTAACTGTTGACTTTGTTGTAGCTGTTGTTGTTGATGATGTCATTTTTTGTTGTTCTTGTTTAGTTGATGTTATATTTGAACGTGTTGTATCTTTTTTAGTTATTGGCTTATCTTTTATTTTTTTATCACTAATTATTTTAGTTTCACCAGTTTTACCAGTTATGAATCTTTGTGGAAGTTGTTGTTGTTGTTCTTTAATTGAATCATCTTTTCCTTTCTTATCATTTTTATTACTACTAATTTTAGTAGTAGTAGTAGTAGTATCTTTAATTCCAGTCTTTTCAGTTTTTGTAATCTCAGTCTTTTTCAATTCCTTATCTTTCTTTTCAATAATTAATTTATTTGTTTTATTTTCATCAATATTTGTATCAATTTTTTTATTATTTTCATTAGTCATTGATTTTTTGGTTGACTTAACATCAATTATTTTATCACTTTTTTCATGAACTTTTTCAACCTTGTCATTAGTTTCAATTTTCGTTTCACGTTTTTGCTTTCTCATTTCAGTAATATTATTATTACTATTATTACTACTATAACGTTTTGTTGTTGCTGTTGTAGTTGTTGTTGTATCTCGTTCAAGTGAAGCGAGTTTATGCTTGATTGGTTTATTATTTGTATCCTTGATACCTTGAATAATTGTTGATGTAGTCAATGATGTTGATGATGATGATATTGTTTTAGCAGTACAAGTTGAATATTTTAAAAATTCAAGATGTTTTAATTTTTCCATACCTTCAAATATTTTATTTTGTGGTGTACTACCAGGAAATAATATACGTGTTATTGTATCATTTGGATTTGCTGGTTGCCATATTAATAATGCACATATTGATATCATATTTTGTATTGGAAAATTAATAATATTATTATCTTTTTTATGTGAATTTTCAAATATTTTACAATCACCTAATCTCCATTTTGTTAAAAATTCACGTACTTCACGTGAATCTTTATTTGGACTAAGTACATACATGTCCAATGTACCATGTCCAACTTTATGATAAAGATTTATTGGATCTGGATGACGATAGCATGGATGTGGTTGTAAATTAATATGTTTTAAATTAAGCATCATATCTTGTCCAATTTTAGTTAAGCTAAGTATCAATGGATCATCATAATTATTTGTTGATGAATCATTATTTTTTCTTTCAACTAAATTACAAAAAAAATGACCAATTTGTGGATAAACATGCATATCATGTTTTTTTTTTAATATACTTGACATTCCAACAGCATTACTATTGTTAATACGTGTTAATAAAACAGCATCAAGTCTATCCAAATGTCTTGTAAAATCCCAAAAACATGATTTACGTGAAAAACCACCATCAACAAGCATATTAAAGCCATTTATACCAAATAAAGCTGCATCACCTTGGCCACCAGGGAAGACATATAGAGTTGGATGACTAAAACGTATATTACCAACAACATCTGATGGTTTCATTAATTCATCAAGTGTTTGTGGTACAAGATATTGTTCAATGTACTTTGTAAAATTTATTATTGCTGATAAATCACGTGTTAATATGTCATCTGGATTTAATCTAACTCTGCATGATCTTGTACATTGTTCTTTTGTAAAACGTTTTGTTGACCATTCACCAATTTCACAACAATTTATATCAACTGTTATGCTATTTTCATAAGCATGCAATACACGCTGAACATCGTGCTCACTAAATGCATCCAAAAAATCAGCAACGCTAAAGGTTCCATCCTGTTTAATAAAAATATAGTTGTTTTATTAATTAATTTTTCATTTGGTTTTTATACATCATCAATTTATAAATTATTTACCTGCAGTATCCAGGAACCATTTTCACCAAATGTATATCCAGCGTGAATAATATGACGATGCTTTGTAAAACTAGCAAGAAGATTCCTGATACACTGTAATAGTGTATTTATTTGTGGATGAATTAGTATCTCTGTTACAAGATTTTCAGTTGCATATTGTATAAGACGTTCTCCTGTAATATAATACGAAATCACATTAAATTATTTTTCTTTATTTTCTTTTTTTTTAATATATTGTTTATTATCGTATACATTTCGATCTGCAATTGCTCTCCAATTTCCATCTACTCGTATTTCGATAAAACAATTTGTTGGAATTTTTTTTATTCATTTATACGATTAAAAAAAAATCACAAAAACAAATTCAATACTTTGATGACAAACATATAAGCTTTAATAAATTTTTTTTAATTAATTATACCATTTCTAGCTTCCTCGCCTTCAGGAGATTGGGCAACCAGTGCCTGAAGCTCTTTTTCCAAATCAACATGAACACTGTCTTTATCCCATGATAAAAATCCTGAAAAGAAAAAAATTTATTAAATTTTAATTTTCAAGCTAATTAATTTCAAAAAATTAATAAAAAAATCTATTTGAATTGAGGTAAAAGAGGATTGTGCGCCGATCGATTTGTCCTAGTAATAACCACGTGATGGGGGTGCGGTGTCTGTGACGTTATTGGAACCGCCCTCGGCAAAACAGCGCAATCTCAACGTATTTTTTAAAAAACCCTCTAAAGTGATATGAAATAGAAGAAAAAAAAAAAATTTCAAAAGGAGTAAAGAATCTACCCTTTAAAAATAAAAAAAATTACAAATAAAACAAAGCAAAAGGAAAAAAATGAGCTGTTTTTTTCGACGGTGATAGACTGGCTAGTGCATTTGACATGAAGACAATTCTCAAGGCCAGGTTCAATAGAATAAAATAGAATAGCAAATGTCTGACAATTTTAATTTAGACGACAAGAGTGTAGAGAGAATATATTTTTTTTTAAAACAAAAAAAAAACAAGTAAAATGAGAATTAAAAAAAGTCATGTAAAGACTTTTATAGGAGTAAAAAATGAGTGTACATACGAGGCAATGATGAGATGAACGGCTGAATGCCAGTGTTAAATATAGACTGTTAAATATTTTAAAACAGGGGATGAGAGAACGAATCATCTCCCAGTTTGTCTGTATTCTATTTAATTTTTTTTTTACTTCAATTTTTATCCAAATAAAGAAATGAAAATGTTTCATGCAATTTTTAGAAATACTAAAATGTTGTTTAAAAATAATTTCTTTTGTTCATTGTCTATTATCTATATTTATCTTAGATTTAATTGAAAATAAAATATACCTTTGGCAACACGATTGAGAATAAGATCTTTGTGTTGTGCAGTATGAGGCTCAGGAAGCACAACGAGAAGATAACATCCACTTAGTGGTGATGGTGGTGGATGAGGTCCTGGTATTGTTGATGCCATTATTGGATCACTCAATGGTACTGATGATTTATCAGCATCACCAGGATCACCCTTATCCTTTCCCAAATCCATGACAATATTTTTCTTTTCCTTTCTCAATTCACCTTAAAAAATTAAATATTAATTTAACTAAAAATTGTCCAAAGGAAAAGGTCAAAAGGACTTGTTATTTTTTATTTTTTATACATATATATTAACATAATTTATTTTTATTGATGACTATGCGCAAATTTTCCTGCGCGAATGCGAAATTTTGTAGACATGACCTATATAGTATACTAGGACACACACTGACTGATGAAATAATTAAAATTTCATTCCATTAATTTTAATTATTTAAATCATTTGATTTTTAATCTCAAAAATTATATAAATTCAAAATAAATTAACCAATGAGATAAAAATAAAACAGAGAAACCAGACATTTCGATAGAGTGTATATTGATTTGTCGTGGGTTCACAGGATACATAAAAACTTACCGGTCATCTGAATAATAATTTTATAAATTTATTTTTAACTATATATAAAAAAATAATGTTAAATTTTTTTCTTTCATCCGGAAATACAATACAATTAATTCAAAAAAGAATTACAATTTTTTTAATAGAAATAATGTTCTTCATATTTATTTTTAATAATGACAATTTTATATTTTTAATGAATAAAATTTCCAAGAATTTTAGGGGTATTTAAGGGCTAGTTTTTAAACAAGGGTATGTATTAGTGGAAAAAAAATTCGTCAAAGACAATTTGATTGTATTGATAGTATATGATTATGTACACCAAGTGTTCATGGAATTTTGTGTAATGTGAGTCACCTTATTGAGGGTTGGGGGTCAGAGAACTACCCCATGTAACAATTCATGTGACTGGTTATGTTATCGTATTCACCCTGACGCAATAAAAAGCCCTTAGTAACAACCCCTCCCAAAACATATAAAAAAAAAACCTTTTTTTTATGTCTTATACTATTAATGTTTGAATTACCACAAGACAGTGTTTATTATTTAAACAACGTTTTATTTCTTTTTATATTTTAATTTAACATTGCTATATTTTATCAAGTGGATCCTCAATTTTTTCTCTTTTAGCTGACTCAATAGTTCTAATGTCAAAAGCCAATCGATTGCTCCAAAAAAATTTTTTATCTCATCAAAAATCTTTAATCTATATTAATTAATAATTTACTCACCAAATTGATGTTTTTTTTTTTTCAAATCTTCAATGTATTCCAAAATTTATTAAAATGAAATTTAAATTTATTATTATTTAATAAAATACAAGTAAATTTTTTACTTTTAGTTAAATGAAAAATTTTCAAAATAATTTAAAAAGATAAAATTAGATACTAATTTAATATTGTTTAAATATAAAAAATACAATTTTTTTTTTTTAAATAAAATATCTTCAAGTTGTTGTATCTCTGCTTGCACCAATTGAAATAATAACTAAAAAAAAAAACTTATTAAACAATGATTCAATAAAATGAAAAAATTTGAAATACTAATTAATTATTATTAAAAAAAAATAATTATTATTAACTATATTGCATTAATAATGTCAAGTATAAACCGAACAAATTTCATATAACTTTTTTCTATTCAATTTTAAATATCAATTGTTTTTTTTTATTATAAATAATTATTAAACGGTTGATTGGATTCAAAATCCGTATATTATTTCACAGTTTGATATATATAATCACCACAATATAATAATGGAAAAAAAAGCCTTGGCAGCAGCTCGCACGTTGAGGGCTGCCGGCTCTCTGACAGTCAGCATGAAACTTTTAAGTCATGGAAGCCCTTGCCAGTCATAAAACAAAAAAAAAAGTAGAAAAAATACATAAAACAATAAAAAAAATAGAAAAAAATTATTCCCTCTATACGTCCTGATCTTGCGCTTCAATACTTAGTTTGCTTTTAGCTTGCGCTGGCTTTTTTCACGCAGAGGGATTTCCCTCTCTGCCAATCGGCTCCACGACGCAGTGACGAAACACCACTAACATTATTATTTTTTATTTATTATTATTTTTTATATCAGTAATATATATATATTTATTTATTTATATGGATATAAAAAACCTTCTCATTCTCCTGGTGTCCTCTCAGACACTCCAACACCATCAGAGCCAGACTACGGCGACGACGTGACTAGCAATTGTCTTGCTCTCTTCTCTCGTTAAATTATAAACTCTTTTTTTTTTTTTTTTTTCTTCAATATGTACTAGTACGTTTTATTTACAATATTTTTCTACACTAATTCAAAATTCGAATCACTACATAACGTCAATTTGATGCATGCCAAAATCTCGTTACTTATTTTTTTTCGATTTTTTTTTTTTACTATTTTTTGTGTCTCAATCTTGTGGAACTTTTATTTTTTACGATAAATTTTTATTTTTTTTTGTTTTTTACTTATATCTACTACCTTCGATCTATCCTACAAGAATATATTGTTATTATGTTGACTCTATGTGTCGGTGTTATGTATTTTAGCAATATTAATAAAATAGTTAAAAGTGGTGCCGGCCGGTGACCCTTTTCCCTACATTCACCCCCAATCATGTATAGATTGTGTAGAAAAAAAATAATAATAACTCATGAGGATTCTATATTTATAATATATGTACTTGATGTCGAATAAATATATATGTAATTCTAAAGGTGACACCTAACAACAGCCAGATTGTCGGATTATATGTCCCTGTCAGCCATCAACTTATTTTGTTTCAATTTTATTTTATTTTTTTGTGTTATTTGGTTTATTTTTAATGTTGTTTGGTGATAGAAACACGTCATATTATGCCCCCTTGAATATTAATATTATATTTATATTCATTTATTATCATTTTTTTAACGGGATTGTGTACTGAATAACGGTGAGGACACATGTCAAATTTTTTTATTGCAAAATTTATATTTTATTTCATCTTAATTATTATTTAAGGAGAAAATAATGGCTTATTCAAATTATATTCGATAAAAAACATTAAGATTTCTATGTTTTCAACAAATATTATTTGATATATCGAATGAAATATATGAAAAGTAATCTTTGGCATTTTTATTTCGAAAAAGAAAAACGTTTTATTTTCTAAATGGAATTACTAAGATTTGTGTAATTATTTTCAACAGAGAATAATAAATAATTTTAAACATGAAAAGATAATGGCATTACTTTAAGTAATTAGAGATGAAATTTTCATGAGGGTCTATTTTATCATTCTCTTATCGTTAAGGAGAGATCTCATCTCATTCACTGTGACAAGTGTTTTAAACTTAACTTCATCGTTTTTTATTTTTCGCAAGGTATACACGTATATAAAGGTCAATTCTTTTGAATTGCCTTGTCTCATAATGTCCAGGATACTTGAAAAAAAATTGAATTAAAAATTTCTTTTGTATAAAAGGAAGAGAGAGAAAGGTAAATGTCTTGATCACAGCACTTCCGTTAGTAAAACCCCACTACAATTTGCGACGCTAGTATTGACCGAAGAATTCACCTACTATTCACCGCAAAAACATGAAAATCTTTATCCGAGTTAAAATTTAATATATATATTTAATAAGATTATTGGAAAAAAAAAAAAAATAATCTGGTTTACTGGGTGTTTGCCCTTCACGCATATTTCAAGTGCAAATAATCATGCCGTACATGGTCATCAGAAACATCATCATCATCTATCCATGACGTCTCGATTTTTATTATATACAATATACTTGTATTAAATTTATTTATAAAGTCAATTTTAAATGAGAAAAAAATATTTTTCTTTAATTGTAAGCGACCTGTTCACATGCCACTTTATCTTGAAAATGTCTGTGTAAAATACCATATATTTATGTTTCCGTTTTACGAGAATAAGATAATTACACTTCTCATTATTATATATCTCCAGACATTCGCGAAATAAGAAATTAGTTAAATTATTTTTTTATAATCATAGTAATTTCCCCGTCTTTAATTTGTGCTATTTATCCTTTTCAAAAATTTTCTCGAAATTATTTCCAGAAATTAATTCTAGAAATGTCGGATATTTTCGCAAGAATTTTCAGGAATAATTTTTGGAAATAACTTAAGCTTTTATTTAAATTATTTTGACTTCCTAGTGATCATTAAAATTAACCTGGGTATTTTTTTATCCAATTTAAACACTTCTGAGCTCATACTTATTGTCTATGCTAATTGTTATATCAATCGGATCAATAATCTGCGTAAAACTGCGTTTCCGAATAATTTATAAAAAATATTAAACAATACAATAATTATTCTAATTTTTTTTTTCATTAATAATAATAATTTCCAAGTTAAACTTTATTTAATATCTATACGAATAACACATTACACAACACGTGTTTTTTCATTTAAATTAACTTCTTTTCTCATCTAGACAATGAAGATAATTATTAAGCAGCCAAAGTATAATAAAATACTGCTATTGATTATTATTTATCTGATGAAATAAAAGCTTAAGAGTTTCATCATTGAAATATATCCAAAAATTAATTTTTTTTAAATTAATTTTTAATCATCAAAGTTCCAAATTTATTCTTAAAGAGATTATCACGTTTAGCAACAATTTCACTAGCAATTTTTTTAATTTTTGGATGTTTTATTCTACAAATTGAAGTTGAAAAAAAAACCTCAAGATATCCTGGTGATGAGTCTCTTTTTTCATACTCATATGCTTGCATAATAAAATCCAAAAGATCCAAGTCTTTAACGTATTTTGCTTCAACTGATTCTTGACACTCGTATTCCTATGAAAATGAATAAATAAATAACATTATTATTTCTTGATAATTAAATTTCATTATATAAAGGTCTTATTATTGTTTTGATATTTGATAACATTACCTCGAAATATTTATATAAACGATGAGTCAACTTACATGAAAAAGTTTGAGCATTTCAGGGCCTTTATCACCCAATAAATCACAAATTTCCACCATTGCTTCTTCTTCACGACGATGTTTTTCTTCAACTGAAATTCCACATACTGGTGTTATGTCACCAACAATACATTCAGCCAAATCGTGAATCAATGCCATCTCAATCAATCTAAGTTTAATTAAATTTAAATGAAATAATAGCCAGTTAATTTATTATCACATTAAAATTAATTACTTACTTTAATTTATCAATGTTGTCTTCATCATCAACCATCATTGACAACACAGCCATCCTGTACATGTGGCCAGCAACTGATTCTGGTTCCTTGATGTCCTTCAAAACCCATCCAGTTCTTTTTAAATGCTTCAACAAATCAAACACAATAATTATAAATATTAAATATATTTGTAACTATTCTTTCATTTATTTTGATTTTTAATAATAAATTAATACCTTGAGACGACCAACAAGCTCCATAAATTCATGAAATTTAGAAAAATCCATAACTAATTTAAAAACCAAAATTAAAAATTTATTTGTTTATCAGTTTTAATTATATATATTTATGCAATGTTGTTTATTATTTTTAATTTTTAAATTTTTATGAGTTTATTTTTCTATGTTATCAATAAGTGTATGTGTTATCATTGATTGCTTTTGAATGACTGACTGGACTGATATATATATGTGTTAAACAACTTTAAATTACAAGTTGATATGAAAAATATTTTTAAATTCGCCTAGGGACTTTTTTTGTTTCCCATTGATTCCCGCGCTTTTTTGGAGCCACAATGAAGGTATGTGGCTGTTATTATTATCAAATATTTACGCAAGAGAATAATAAAAATAAGCATATTTATCTTATTGACATTTTTGTCAAATTGTTTATAAACAAAATATAACATAATAATTTCTTTGTATTGTGTTATTTAAAAAGTTACTTTGTGTTTATATTTTGTTATTTATTTTTAAATATTCATGGTCATAAATGGTAAAGTAAAAATTAATAAAAAATATAATCATAAAATTCCTAACCGTACATGTTTATGAACAAAAATAAATACAGCAACGTAAATCATTTTTATTATTTAAAATATGAATCATTAGTTGAAGCTTGAAGTTTATAAATTATAATGCTCAGTCTGTTTAACGCCTTTGAACAAACGAGTCTTAATAAATTGACAAATTAAAAAAAAAAATACATTTTCATATTAAACAATAATAAAAAATTTTCTTATCAATTTAATCAACATTTATCTTTTAAATAAAAATAAATAATCAATTGCAGTGTTCCAATTTAATCATTAATAAAAATAAAAAGCTGACAGTAAATAAATTTATATTCAACTCGAATAAATAAATAAAAAGTAAAATGGAATTTGCTCAGCTACATGAATTCATGGAATTGGTTGGACGTTTGAAGGTAATTTAAAAATATAAAAATAAAATAAAAAAATGATATTTATATATTTAATTTTGTTTAACAGCATTTGAAAAGAACTGGATGGGTTTTAAAGGACATCAAGGAACCAGAATCAATTGCTGGCCATATGTACAGAATGGCTGTTCTTGCTATGTTGGTTGATAACCATGACAACATGGACAAATCAAAGTAAGTGACTCATAAATCATTTGTTTATACTGTTTTCCTTGAATATTAATCATCAATGGCAATTAATTTTTTATCTTATACACAATTTATGTAGAATTATTCAGATGGCATTGGTTCATGATTTGGCAGAGTGTATTGTTGGTGACATCACACCACAATGTGGTATTCCTGTTGATGAAAAACATCGTCGAGAAGATGAAGCCATGATTGAAATTTGTAATTTATTAGGGGACAAAGGTCCTGAAATGCTTAAACTATTTCGAGTAAGTTTATTTATAGATTCATTTAGACTATTATTATTATTTGATTGAACAATAAATCATTTTTTTTATTGTGCTGTTCATGTAGGCCACTTTTTTATTGTTCATTGTTATTTTTAATTAAATTTAAATGTAGATTGCAAGTTTATGATTATGATTATCTTTATCTCATCGTTTTTATTTGTTTTTTATTTTTAAGGAATATGAGCTACAAGAATCAATTGAAGCAAGATATGTTAAAGACTTGGATCGTTTGGATCTGATATCACAAGCCTATGAGTACGAAGTTAGAGACAATATACCAGGAAAATTGGAGGAATTTTTTGCAAATTCAACTCATAAAATAGAACATCCAAAGTTGAAAAAAATGGCTAGTGAAATTGTTGCAAGACGTGAAGATTTAAAGCTTAAAGATAATAATTTATTGCCAAATTAAATATCTACAAAACGGTAAATAAATATTGAGCACGTTGTACTGTTAGCTAGCCAATTAAATATTTAAAACTACGTCATAATATTAATATAAGGAAAATTTTATTTTCTATTAAATGACAAATTACAAAGTTTAGTAATACAAATAATACAAATTTTTTAAACTCAAATGACTAACAAACTACATCAATGTTAATGACTAGTTTAGCCAAAAAAAAAAAAAACAAAAACAATTTAAGCAATGGTATAAATTAATAATAAAGTTAATAAAACTTTTGTACCTTGATTAATCTAATTAATTATTTTTCATTTAATTAAAATTCTTTTTGAAACAAAAAAACCTGTTTATATTTATTCAAACATTTATTGATAAATGTTTGATTTTATTTTAGTTTTAAAACGAAAGTATGATGATGGTGATGATGATGATGATGGATAGTATGAATAAATATTTAATAAGAAAAAAAAAAAGAACATTAAAAAGATGAAAAAATAAATGTAGATGAAACGTAACGAGAGTTAACAAGTCAGCTCCCACTTATTGAGAGTAACAAGAAGGGATTCAGTTATTCAACTAGCTCTATCTTTATTTAATCGTCATTTGTAACAGTTTGTTCATTGTCCAATTGAACACATGATATTTTGCGTCAGTGTTCCAGACAATATCCAGTAATGCACCTTTATCCAAATATATGATTACATTTTTATTTTTTGTCATGTTAATTTCAATGTCAAACATTTGTTGGATAAACTATTCAATCAGTATTCGAAAGTTTTTTAAAGTCACAAGTTATTTCCGTTAAATCATATACATAAATATATATATTTTTATTTTATTTTAATTTTTGTACAACGTCCTTGGAGTAATTTTATAATCTCGGTAAGTGTTAAGACTCTGTGTATTCCTTCTAAAGAATTATTAACTATTTTTTCCTTAATTTCGAATAAGACTATTGTAGCTTTTCTTAATATGTTGTTTCATTTAAATTCAATTATTGCCAATAATTTTGATAAAAAGATTTGAATATATTATTAATTGATTAATTTTAATTAATTATTTTGTAGAAATGAGCTCAAAATTTTCAAGGGCTGATAGTGAAAGCAGTGCGACATTTAGCAACAGTGGATCAACACCGAACGGAAGTAGTCTTGGATCGGAAACCGACGAAGAGGGCAATGATGATGAATTGATCAAGTAATTTAATATTTATTCACTTTAAATATTTATTTAATAAGATTATTTTTTAAATTAATAATAAATAATATATATTTTTCATATAATATTATTCAACAGCACATTAATGTGAATTTCATATTTTTTATAAATTTTTGTTTATAAATTTAATAATAAATTTATATTTTTTAATGTAGAAAATTTATATTAATTTAACTATTTTTAAATTTAAATAATTATTTTTTAATTTGTTCCAATTTTTTTTTTTAATGCTCACTTGTGTATTGATAAGTGGCTTATCATATAACAAATAATTTTTTATTTTTTTCTTCAGGTAAATCACTCTTTTATTTTTTCATATATATAAAAATTGAAATGCAGTTTATACTTCTTCTCATGTGGAAATGATACTAATGAATAAAGCTCTGATTTGCATGTAGACACTTGTCATTTAATCTATCAGCCTCAGGGTTATCAAAGATTTATTATTATATAAACAATTATTCATTGCTGTCGCAGCCATATGTTGTTATTTTTAAAATTCTTTATCATTCAGAGTCTTGAATAGTCTTATGACAATAATTTTATTTCTTTTTTGCAAAAATATATACTCGTGTGTATCATTTATCAGGGGTAAATAATAAAAATAAAAAATAAAATTGATTAATATTATTACAATATGATACCGAGATATGATGTTGGCAGTGCAGTGTCAATGCAGAGGTATTAAAATACTTAAAACAATAAATACTAATATAAATAATATCATTAAGATGAATAAATAAATAAATAATGTTATCAGCTTGTTAATTGTAACAACTGTATATTTTTTAGAGTACCACTTCATACACCACCAAGACGAGTACCAAAAATAGTATCTTCAATGAATCAAAAAAATGGTACAAATGATACAAGTGAAATATCAGATATACAAAGTTTAAATTCAACAATAACAAGTGTCAATAGTATCAGTAGTTTACTCAAGGAAAAATTACAATTATCATTGCCACAAGCATTGCGTAGTTCGAAAAAACGACAAAATGCTGATTACAGGTATTAAAAAATAAATGCTTATAGCCAACTACTCAACTAATATAATTTTTAAATTATTTTTTAGATTAAGAACATTTGTTGGATTTTTATTTCTTTGTATACTTGTTCTTGTTGGTTTTGCACATGTTTATTACACCCAACATGTATTACAACGTGCATATTTTGATAGATTTCGTTTTAATAAAAATGAACGTCTTCTTAATGTATACAGTGCAACTGGATCAGAAATAATATCAGCACGTTTAGGTGATGGTATACCAATGGATACTGGTGTATTTTCTTGTCTTCCAAATGATCAAAAAAGTGATTCAGTATGTCTTGAATGGCTTCATTATTCAAGACTATATTTAAGTCATAGTAAACGTGATAGTATGTATTGTTATGATATAACATGGTTAAGTTTAAATAAAAATTATAATCCAAAAGATTGCTTTGATTGGTCATCACGTCGTGGTCATTGGTATGGTGCTGGACAAATTCATAATATGGCATATCCACTTGAAGATGGTAAACTTGAATTAAGTCCATTTATAACTGGTGATATTGGAAAAAATCCATTTGGTAATGTATTAAAACGTTATTTTTTAAATTCAAAAGGTGCAACAATTGTTATTGATAATAAAACACCATTATATATATCAATAAATGATAATAAATCAAATGAATTTTGTATACAATCAAAACATGATGAATTTTCATATATAAATCATTTAACATCATTACCACAATTAAATTATACAATTTGTACATCTGGTAATATGAAAAATTTACATTCATCAATGGCTGAAAAGTCATTATGGGATGGTTTAAAACCAGATGAAGTACGTGCTGTTGATGCATTATTATCAGAACCAGTATGGCAAATATCACCAACAAATGAAGCAGCAATATATAATTATACTGAAGATGTTATTGCATTAGGTTTTTTACGTCAAGGACATGTGTTATTAAGTGAAGAATGGCAAAAATATCCAGGTGATTTTAGTCTTGATGAATCAAGATTTCCATCAATGGAAGAAACAATTAACATTATAAGAAGACGTGGTTTTAAAATTGTATTTACAATACAACCATTTATATCAACTGAATCATATAATTTTAAAGATACCGTTACAAATAAATTATTAATATCTGAACGTGGTAGTGATCCAAGAATACCAGCATTAACAAGATATCATAAAATAAATAGTGCTGGTGTATTAGATGTTACAAATAATAAAACATTACCATGGTTACAAAATAAATTAGATAATTTAATTAAAAAATATCATGTTGAATCATTTTATATTGACTTTGGTACTGCACATGATATGCCACATTATTATAAATGTCAAGAGCCATTAATTAATCCAGATCATTATAAAACATTATTTATTAAATCAATAATTGCTTCATCATTACCAGTACTTGGTGTATCTGGTGCAATAACACGTCCAAAAGCACCAGTATTTGTATCATTACCACCATTTCAATCATCATGGAAAGCTATTAAAAATGTCATACCAACAATATTAAATTATGGAATGATTGGTTTTCCATTTATAATGCCAGGTGCTGTTGGTGGTGATGTTGCATTACCAATGTCTGATAATAATCCAAGTAATGATTATGAAATTAATTTACCAGACAAAGAATTATATATACGTTGGCTACAGCTATCAACATTTTTGCCAGTTATTAGATTTACACATTTACCAAGTAAATATTCTGATGACAGTGTATTAGAAATGGCTAGAAGTTTAACAACTCTACGACAAAAAACAGTAACACCATTGTTAAAAAAATATGCAAATGAAACATTGGATTCTGGTTTACCAATAATAAGACCATTATGGATGTTAGATCCAATTGATCCAGCTTGTCATATTGTTGTTGATGAATTTTCAGTTGGTGAAGAGCTTATTGTTGCACCAATATTATATTCAGGCAGTCGTCAAAGAGAAGTTTATCTACCAGCTGGTGTATGGCGTGATGGTATTGATGGAAGTTTAAGAAAAGGGTCAAGATGGATTCATAATTATCGTGTTGCTGAAGATAAAATTGCTTATTTTGTTAAAATGCCTGATAATACAAGATTTTAATTTACATTAATCAACATCAATGTGTTAACATTGTTTTCATTTTTTTTTTTTTAAATTTATTATTATATTATTTGTCGACTGATTTAATTGATGATCAAATAATAAATATATATATATATATATTTAGAATGTCAATGAAACCATAACAATTGTATTTTTCATTTACATGGACATACTGACACTACTGTGCTCTAAAAATATAATCAAATAATAAAAAAATAAAGCTGTATATTTGCGTGCTAGTTGTGTGGCTTTTCATGTCAGAAAATAATATCAGGAAAATTTATAAAAGCTCTTAAAGTTGTATCACATCTGGAATGTATTCATACACATAACATCACAAAGTCTCTATAGAAATAGTAATGTCTATTCAAGTATTTTATAAAAAATATTTATTATATTTAACAAACAAAGCCACTTAGCTATTATTGTTCTAATACAAAGTCATCATGTGTTTTATTTTTTTTTTCTGTCAAATAAATAAAGTTTGATCGATTTTGTGATGAAAAAAAAAAGCCAGTGATATGAAATAATACTTTATCATAATTAAATAATTTAAAAATTCACTAAAAATGTCATCAATTATTCAGCAAAATTTATATTTTAATTTTAAATCATACTCTGGTAAGTCCATGTGTCTATGTTATTTTTAAACTTTTTTTTTTGCCTCTTTGCTTGATGGAAAAATCCTCAGTTATTTCCCCACCGCATAAAAAGCTCGTTCATTAAAAAAGCTTGCAAACTAAAATATTTTTATTATACCCTCTTTATTTTTTTGAGTAGTTTATTCGCAACCAGCAATCCAATAACTTGTGCAATTTTATTGAGTGCTGATAAATTAAAATATATATATTCAAAAAAAGCACTTGTGCTATTTTTAAGTGTTTTTTTTATGAATTGATTTAAAATAAAAATTTGGGAATAGCAAATTATTGAGAATAAGAGGTAATCAATTGGGATAAAGTGGAATCAAAGTGAACAGGGGGGCCTTAGACCCCTTCCAATATTGCAAAACGAGATACCCAACAGGTGTAAAAACGAAATACAACAACTTCCCACTTTCATTTACAACGTATCTCTTCTTTGCTCACCTACATCTACATTAAATCTCTCCAACGAAAATCAACAGCTATCAAATAAAATAATAAACAATTTCAAATATCAAATTACTTTTTTTCTTTATCGATATTATTTAATTTTATTTGTGTTTTGTTTT
This sequence comes from Aphidius colemani, assembly GCA_030523065.1. NCBI lineage: Eukaryota > Metazoa > Arthropoda > Insecta > Hymenoptera > Braconidae > Aphidius > Aphidius colemani. The sequence goes on from JAPYYR010000485.1 coordinate 25,043, forward strand.
GTAAAAAAGTGTTGTTAATTATTTAGTTATGTATATTCATTAAATCACTGTCATAAAATGATTGAATTTAAAAAAATTGTTATTTTTGGAAGAAAAAATAAACCGGATGATCGTCGACTTCTTGCAAGTACTGATGATATTGACCATGCTAAAATATATCATGCTGACAATGGTAAAATTAATTTTAAAAGTTATTTTCTTCATTTAAGTTATTTTTTTTAACATAGCTAATTTTTTAGTATGACCTGGCTTTTAATTAGCATGAAGTTGTTAATATTAATTAGATAAAAATTATGTAATATTTAAATAGCAGTGTATTGTTTTAAGAAATTGCAAATGAAATACTTTTGGCATTGGCATATAGTATTTTTTCAATTCAAAATATTTAAGAGTTGGATTATTTTGTTGAGACGTTTCTATTGATCCAAGGGGATCACTAGGTATTTGCCCTTATTTATTTTCACCCTCGATACATAAATCCCCTCCAACAAAACAACCCTGCAATGAAATTTTCATTTTTACTTATATCCTTTTTTTGATTTATACTAATCATCATAATATTTCAAACAATTGAAAATTAATTATTAAAATATATATCATTACAGCTGCCTTCATGCACGTGAAAAATAATATTCAGCAACTTAGAAGTGTTGCTGAAGATACAGATCTTCTTTTTCTAAAAGAACTACTTGATAGTCCAGTTGTTAATTCACTTGTTAAGGTCAGTAGTATCAATGCTATTTCTAAAATTAATTTCTTTATATATACTATTATACTTTCACTAGAAATTATTTATTTAAAAATCACAAAAAAACAGTATTTATAACTTGATGAAAAAAATTATCAAGATAAATTTAAAAAACCACATTTAGAATGGAATAAATCTTAAAGAATTTGTAGAAAAAAAAAAAGAAAATTTCTAAAATTTCGATTGCATCTTGCTGGTGAATAAATTTCTACAGAGTAACAAAAACAGTCTCAATCGAAATTTTGGCATTTCGATTTGAAAATTCGAATTTAATAAATTGTTTCTACAGTATTGTTTTTAAATTGAAATAATTGTGTTACTAGTGTTATTATCATCACTTTGGAATGATAAAAAGGTAGCCAGGTAAAACCAGGTAGTAATTGGATAAGGGTTATATGATTCGAGTTGACGTCCCTGGATTTTAATGTATAACGTTGCATACCAGTGAATATGTCCCCACCTGTTTCTACAAAAGCCACATAAAACCGATGGAATAAAAAAAATTAAATAAAAAATTAAAAAAGAGGTGGAGATTAGGTGCGGCACAGACAAGCTGGTATTGTATCATAAATCCAAGTGAATCTTCAGTGAAAACAAGTGGTACACAATCAAGCTCATTATTTACTTAAAAAAAAAAAACAAAAAAACTTAATTATTTATTTATTTAATTATAATTTTATCATTAAAGTTGTCCCTTTAACTTTCACGTTAATAGAAAAATAAATTTCGATTCAATGCAAAATATATTGTGATGGTGATTTTACTAATAGCAAGTTGATAGTTGATGGGAGTGTCTGCTCTATGAAATAATATCATCTAGAGTATATTATCATCAAAATAATTTACATAAAAATTCATTGTGCTAATCTGAAAGTAAATTTTATTATTTTATTTGTTTTAAATTTATGATGCAAGTATTGTTGATGTTTTTTTTCTTTGTTGATATTAATAAGAAAGAAAAATAAACAATGACCTCGGTTGTTGAAATAATTGACCTAATTATTGCATTGTCATATTAAAAAATATGTTCTATATTTGTTTACACGTGGGTAGTGTTTATAATTTGATGTCTAATCATCAACTGCGTGATGGTACAATTGATGACTAATTTAAAAACAAGCTTACGTCATAAATAAAAACATAACTCTTCATTTAGATTAAAAAAAAAAACTTGATAATAATAATATCACATTGCGGTGAATAATAATCCAGCATTGAAAATTGAAAGTAACGCTTCAAAGAATTTAAACCGGGTGTTGAAAGACCCTGGATAAATAATCAAATGAGTGAAAGTATATTTGTTGAAAAAATGAAATTGTTTATTATTTTTTTAAATATTTAAAACATCAAAGATAAAATTATATTGAATATTGAAATGATTGATTGTTTATGTATATTTGTTTAAATATTAACAATGTTTTTTTAGCTACAAGACCGATTAGAGACACCACCAGCATTGATTGAACCAGTTTGTTCATCAATTTGTGACGTTGCTGAAGAAATATCCTATGTATTTGAGCTATCAAAAAATATTTATGCAAGACAATTATCTGGATTATTAAATAAATTATATTTCAAATCACTATTGGAGACACACGACGCAATTGCAGAAAAAAGAAAAAATCCACCAAGTCAAATAATCGAAACAATAATGCCTAGTGACGAGAGAACAGAAGCAATACGTATAGTTGGATTGAGGCGTCAACCCGATGAACCTCTGGTATATTTCATTATTTTTTAAAAATTTAAAACATCAAAGTAATATATATTTGTTTCTAAACAGGGCCTAACTGTACAAGTTGATGAATCTGGTAATTTAATTGTCGCAAGAATACTTGGTGGTAGTACAATATCAGGACAAGGTTTATTAAGACCTGGTGAAGTCATAATGGAGGTCAATGGTAAAGAAGTACATACACCAGATGAATTACAACTTGCAATACAAGCTGCTAAAGAAAATTTATCATTAAAAGTTGCACCAGGTATATCGAATGATGAAAATAAACATCCAAAATCAAAAGTTAGTAATAAAAAATATTATATGTAGCTAGTAATATAATTGCAATGATAATTTGATACTAAAATTAAATTACAGTGTTATATGAGATCATTATTTGATTATGATCCATCAGAGGATACTCTATTGCCTTGTCGTGAAATTGGTTTGCCATTTCAAAAGGGTGATATACTACAAATTGTTGATCAAGCTGATCCAAATTGGTGGCAAGCAAGACGTGTTGAAAGTGGTGGTGTTAAACCAAATCTTGGACCACCTGGTTTAATACCATCACTTGAACTTGAAGAACGTAGAAAAGCATTTGTATCACCGGAAGCTGATTTTGTACATAAAATTGGTATTTGTGGTACAAGAATATCAAAAAAAAAAAAACGTAAAATGTATGAATCAAAATCAAATGGTGAATTTGATGATGCTGAGTTATTATTATATGAAGAAGTTGCTAGAATGCCACCATTTAAACGTAAAACATTGGCATTAGTTGGACCACGTGGTGTTGGAAGAAGAACACTTAAAAATAGATTAATAAATAGTGATCCTGATAAATTTGGTACAATTGTACCTTGTAAGTCAACTATTTATTTATAAAACATATTATTTTGTTTGTTTTTTATTTTTACTATTAGTAAATTCTATAATTTATTTATAGTTACATCAAGACCACCAAGAGTACTTGAAGAAAATGGCAAAAGTTATTGGTTTACTGATCGTGATTTAATGGAAGATGATATTAAACAACATCGTTATTTAGAGCATGGTGAACATAGTGGTCATTTGTATGGAACAAAACTTGATTCAGTTAGAGAATTAATACATTCTGGTAAAATGTGTGTACTTGATTGTAGTCCAGCAGCACTCAAGATACTACATAATTCAACTGAATTCATGCCTTATGTTATATTTGTTGCTGCACCAGGAATGGAACAGCTTAAGTGTCTTTATGATCTTGGACGAACAACTGGAGCAAGTAACCGTAATTTAACTGTACGTATTTTATATCATTTCTTTTTATTATAATAATAATTGACCCCATTTATCATTGCATGTTTATTTACTTTATCCATTTAAAATATAAACTTAAATAATTAGTTTATTTGAAGAGATCCTATTGCATTTTTGATTGATAAATTAATTATATTTAAACTATTTCATTTACAATTAGGCATTGCTCATTCATTAAATAAATACCTATGATATATTTAATGATTTATTATAAGAATGTTGATTGATTGTTTTAATGTATTATTTATTTATTTTTGTATGCTATTTGTTTGTTTATGTAAATGTTTAATTTGGGTAGTTTGATCGACAAAGTTCCATCAGATTCAGCTCGAGACGTGCCAGAACTTTAGAATCACTTGCATCACTTTACGAGGTTTGTTTAATAATTTATCATTATTATATTGATATTGTACTGTTAATTGTTTATGTCAAATAAAAATTATTAATATTTGATTTTAATTATTAATGATAAGCATTGTTAATGTGTGTATCTGATCTTTCTTAGGAAGATGATTTAAAATCAACACTTGAAGAATCAGCAGCATTACAAAGAGCTTATGAAAAATATATTGACATGGTTATTGTTAATGAGGATTTTGATGAAACATTTAGACAAGTTGTTGGTGCACTTGATGCACTTGCAACTGAACATCAATGGGTGCCTGTCAATTGGATCTATTAAGTTTCTACATGTTTTTTTTTGTTTCTTCTTACACACTTGCAATATATTATTAATATATCTTATTAGTTAGTCTTTTAATTTGTTTATAAATTAATCAAATGGAAAAAAAATAAAAAAAAAAAAAAAAAAAAAAAGCAAACAACATCAGTGTAATCTTAAAACGCCGTCCATTAATTTTTAAGTTAAAAATTATAATTATTTTAATAATTTCTAGTATTATTTTTTATTTTATCTTACATTTTTGTCCACTTGAATATTTGCAATTAAACTGGCACGTAGTGCCTTGAATAATGTTAGTATAATAATTGGAAATGATAAATAAATAAATGAAAAATATCAAAATATATTGTTGTGTTTTTTTACCTTATTTTTATCAACAGCATCATCGAAGGAAATTTTTGAAAATCATGACAACAATGTCATTTACTTGGTCAAGTAAATACACAATTCACATTATTAACTTATTGACATCACTATTAAATAAATTCTAAATAATTTTAATTCATCTATTTAAATTTTAAACATTAATTAAACTATCTTTGTAAATGAAACTCTAAATATAATAATTATCAATTAAATTTGATACTTTTTTTTGTCGTTTTTGTTTAGGAAAATTTAACCGTTTTCACTGTTGTTATTAGTCATTATTTTTTTAATATAGCGCATGCGTATTTAACTGTGTATAAAAAAAAAATTAACAATACGTGTCAGTAGAGACACGTAGATTCAGAGTTTCAGACTACTCAATGTGCCTATCACTATAGTTATTTATGTTTTTTAATTTATATTGTATAAGAATAAATAATAAATAAATTAAAATGAAATTTGCTGATGTACTTCGGCAAATTGATGCCTATCCAAAAACACTTGAAGATTTTAGAGTAAAAACATTTAGTGGTGCATTATGTGAGTATTTAAAAAATTAAAAAATTCAGAATTATGAAAATTGTCAAATAAAATTAAAAATATAATAATAAATTGAATTAAAAAGCTAAAAATTCAATTAGTAATTTGTTTTATTTAATTTATTATTCATTAATATTCCATTATAACAATGTTAACCTAAAAAAAAATGAGGTATATTATTGTTGATATTTATGAATAAATAATAAGACTGTTTTTTTTTTTTTACAGTGACAATAGCAAGTTCAGTAATAATGGCATTATTATTTATTTCTGAATTAAGAGATTTTTTAAATCCAGGACTTAATGAAGAGCTGTTTGTTGACACATCAAGAAGTTCAAAATTAAGAATTAATCTTGATTTTATTATTCCAAAAATATCTTGTGATTGTAAGTTTATATTTATTTTATTTAAATTTATTTTATTAATATTTGGCTGATTTTTTATTCAAGTGTTGTCCTTGGATGCCATGGACACAACTGGTGAACAACATCTTCAAATTGAGCATAATATTTATAAAAGAAGATTAGATTTAAATGGTAAACCACTTGAAGAACCACAAAGAACAGGTAACTTGATTAAACCAGCTTGTTTTAAATAATTATCAATGAGAAATGAACAAATTATCAACTGATACCTCTCTTTCATGTAGATATTACTGACACGAAGAAAAAAACAGACAATCAGGTAAATTTATAATACGAATTTAATAATAGTCAATCTATTTAAATGGGTTATTTAAAAATATTTATTTTTTCTGTTAACTAATAAAGGATGGTTCAAATTCAACTGAAGCACCATGTGGTGATTGTTATGGTGCATCAAATGACGAAACAACAATTAAGTAATTATAAAAAATTAATAAATCAATTCATTATTGAAAAATTAATTATTATTTTAATTGACAGATGTTGTAATACTTGTGAAGATGTTAAAGAAGCTTACAGACAACGTAAATGGCAACTTCCTGATTTAAAAATGATAACACAATGTAAACATGATAGAAGTGTTGAAAAATTAAAAAATGCATTTTTAGAAGGTTGTCAAATATTTGGCTACATGGAAGTCAATAGAGTTGGTGGAAGTTTTCATATATCACCTGGTGATAGTTTTTCCATAAATCATATGCATGGTAAATCAAAATATCCATTTAACTAACTTATTATTAATCCTATCAATAATCACATTTATTGTTGCTTTATTATGTTATTTGGCTATTTTTTTGTATCGTTAGATTTTATGTTTTTTACAGTTCATGATGTTCAACCATTTGCATCATCTGAATTTAATATGACACATATTATTCGACATCTTAGTTTTGGTCTTAATGTCGAGGGTAAATCAAATCCAATGGATAATACAACTGTTGTTGCCGATGAAGGTAAAAGACATTTAATTTTTTGTTTTTTATTTTAAAATTTATTAACGCATTTTTTTTTTTTATTTGGAATATTTCTTTAACGAATATATTTTATTATTAAACTTTAAGTTTTATGAATAATTTAGCCACAGCTAATTTTTATTTTTAATAAATTCAACATCTAATGCCGGTTCCAATTGCCATAAAAGTTCCAAATGTTCCACCACCAGAAACCATTGTTTTTCCAACATTAGTCATCAGCTCTTTTCCTCTCAGACCAAACCTGATTAAAAAATAATGAATAAAAGAAAAAAAAAATCAAATTGACGAGCTTTCAAGTAGATTCAATTCAAGATAAAATAACGAGAAAAGATTTTATAAATTAAGTTGGGATTTTAATTTACCTGAGTGCTGTGAAACCTCCAAAAAGTACTCCTGATGCCATTCCAACACAAAAACCAATTGTAAAACCCATTTTCATTTTGTCCAAACATGATGGACCACTTTGTTGATATCCTCCACCTGGTACTGGCATTTTTTATTTATCTAAAATATATTTAACCACCACATGTTGTTTTTTAATAACAAACCAATAAACAAACAATTTATAAAACAAAAAAAATACAAAGAAAAATGCGTGCCAATAATTTAGAGACACCGTGGTCACAAAACAAATGAAATAAAATATGAAAAAAAAACAATTAATGTTATAAAATGAAGAACTTTTAATGACAGTGATATTATTATTAATTAGAATTTTAATATTAAACTAACAGTTTATAACTCACTTGCTGATGCAACTTTTATTCAACTTAAATATGATAAATGTAAACCTAAAATTTTTGGTTAATACATTTACGTGCGTAATCACTGGATAGTAGTGTGTCTTTAACAGCCATATTGGATTTTTTTTCTTTTGTCATTATGAT
>JAPYYR010000486.1:0-12569 GCA_030523065.1 Aphidius colemani
AAGCTACAGTTCAAATTCAGGATATGAAATCGGTTGTAATTAATTTCACAGAAACTAATTGCGTGGAAAAAACATTGAAGGACAAATACGACGTAAAAGCTGTTACGGCTCAATGTAAACATAATGAATGTGATACATTGCAAAGTACTGAATCTAACTTATTAGATGATGTTGTTTCTGTTAATAAAACGAACATTCCATTATCTCAAATAGTAATGAGTTTTAACTTATGCAACTCGATATCGAATCTGGATTTACCGATAGCCGAAAAAGAAAAATCCCTTCATGACAATATAGAAGCCAATAACTGTCATGGTGATATAAAAATTTTTAAAAATGTTCCTCTTACTGTAATTGAAGATATATTGAATGAAGTCGAAAATCCCAGTTCCTGTAATGTAAAATTGAAGAATGAAAGTGTTATTGTTAATATTACAAGTAACACAGCGTGCCAAATAGAAGAAACCACGATGGTCAAGGGAGCGGCATTGTTCCAAAATTATCTGTTTCATTTATTGCCATGAAGCTGAGATAGCGATTCCACGTTCCGAAAACATAACAATGTCGTATGGGCAAATTGAATTGGATTGCAAAAGCACTGCGAAAATATTAGTAGCAGAGTTAGTATCAAATACTAACAATTCAGTTGAAGCACCAGTTTTGAAAAACCAAAAATCTCATGTGACTATGGTTGAATTAGCAGCTTATGAAGTTTCTCAATATTCACCGAACGAGTTGGAAGAATATTTTCAAATACTTTCAAAACCAACACTTCAAAGTGCAACTCAAATACTTCAATGTTCTAAAATAGCTGAAACTTCTGAAATTCACGAGTTAGCTAGTACTAAGAGCATCGAAGATGAAGCATTTTTTTCGGCTGAGAAAGGAAAAAAAATAGTCGATCAGCAGTCTTCTATTCATGTTGTCGCTCTCACACCTTTTCAAAGCAATAAGAACTTACCAGAAGAAAAACTGATAACTCAGGTAGTTCATCAATTAGATAGTTTGAACGAATACATGGTGGAAAACTCTGATATTATAATTTTGGGTACCGTCAAAAAACTATTGCAAGAACAACCATCCGAAGAAAAGTCAACAGTCGTTGGCAATTTATGTTTTGCACTCTCAATATTTTATGGATTTTTGACCGAAAATGAGAAAGAATTACATCAATGTCTTCCTAATAAACAGGAAGTAGAAACTATTGTATCAGGACATAATGTTATCGAAATATTATATGAAATTGCTATGCAAAACAGCATTAAAGAATTTGAAAGAAAGAAAAATCAAGTTACAGAAAAAGCCAACTTTTTAGTTCCTGAAAAGACATCAGTCAATGTGACACAAATTTTGATTGAGGAATCAAAGAGTATATTTTCGAAGGACGTAGTTTCTAGTAATAAGACAAAAATAAATTATCTTCCGTACAATACCCCTGAAAGATATGAAGTTTTGGGATTAGAAAACTATAACAAAACGATAGATTCTGAACGAGTTATTGACTTCAAAATTCTACAAACGTTTATAAGTGGCCACAAAGTTGCAACAACATTAGAAAAAACAACATTAGAAAACATTGGAAAGTTTATAAGTAAGGAAACTCAACAGGAAAATCAGGCTAAACGGACTCTCAAGGAAATAAGAGCATTGGAAATTTCTCAAATATTTTTAAATGAACAAGACAAGCTTTTATTAGTGGAACATAATCAAAAAGAAAGTATGGAGTTACATACTTCAACTGAGAACAATAACATTGCTAAAATCAGCCAAGTCATTATTGGTGAAATTGAAAGTGAATTCAATGAAACACCTGGGAATCTTAACGAAGTTTGTTCACCAATATTAACGACTTCTGAAGACACAGAGGAATTATATATAAAGGCAGAGCATGAATTACCTCAACAACAAACAGAACGCAAAAATAAGGATACATTAAAACCGTTAATGAAATCAAAGTTGACAAACAGTGAAGCTCAAGATCTTCAGACAATGACCCTGCATCAACTGCCATCGGAACCCAGTGAGCTAGTTCATGAGGTCTCAGTCTCAATACCGGAAACTGATACAGATAACTTGGAAGTGCCAACGATTGTTCCTAAGATCTGTCATGGGAAGGAAAATTTTGGTAAGTGCTCATCGAGTTGGTGTAGTATTTATGTTATTATATTTTTACATGTACAGCAGAAACATATTTTGTCATTATTAATGATGAGAAGTAAAACCTGCAAAGGTCTTAGGTATGTTTGCATTACAGGTGAAATTATACATATTGTTAATAGCACCACAAAAGGTAAGTCATAATAATCTATTAATAGAGGAACAAAAACCTATATGCAGGATAATTAGAATTACACTTGAATGAATTGCCAACAATAAAATTAAGAAGTCAAACCACATTGAAGTAAAACCGTGACTGACGATGGACTACAAACCACCTTACTACACAAACACACGTAATCAATAACGTAACACTACTCTCTTTATACATTCCAGAAACATCAAGAATTTCAGTAGAGCTGATTACACAAAAAAAAATACATGACACACCACAAAATTACACTCACGAATTAATACAATCACAGGAGTCAAATATTGGAGTTTCAGAAGAATTCATTACAAAATTTATAAAAGGTAAAAATAATCAGGGACCATCTGCCCTTAAAACGAAGAAAACAACGATTTATCAGAAAGATGATAATAAAGAACAAAACACGATAATAATCGAAGAAGAAATGGAAAATATCGACTTAAAAACATGGGATATTCCGAAACAAAAGTTTTTGCAAATACAAGAAGTAGACGATTCAGAAGATACTGAACTAATTATTCCTACTAGAATAGAAGAGGTAGAAGAAATTGAAACTACTTCCAAACAGTTAGATTTCCCTGAAGATCATATACAAGAAATTTTTCCGAATAAAATAAAATTAGAAACACTTATACTGACAACTGATCATCAAAAACCTTTTCTAACCTTAGGACTCGACCATGAAACACACGGAGGTCCTAACGATCTATTAAAACCAATCAAGAAATGTGTTGGAGATAATATTCCTGTCATTGAAACGACTAAAAAGACTGACAATAGCATTGACCTTGAAACCACTGGTAGTTTCGATGAAGATGTTTTCATAGACGAAACAACTTCTAGGCTGGCATTATTACAAAGATCGATTGTTCAGAGAAAAGAAAACGAGATAAAAAGAGATGTAGTTCAAAAAACTGTTGAAGAAGAAAATATTTCCTCAGACCTACTCATTTTAAAACCTGATCATCCGAAACGAAAACATAACCACGTTCAAGATCTATCAACAGAAATAGTTTTGCCAGATACACAAATGGAAACGAGCCAAGAAAAAACCTACTCAACAGAAACAATAAAAGAGCTTGTGACGAATAGCCTCGCTATTCGAAATGAAAAAGAATTGGATGCTTCCAACGTTGTCGAAAGTCTTGATCTTACAACTGGCTACTCCAGTTCTGATAATTCTGATGCAGAAGAGACTTCTTTTTTGACTATACCAGGAATGAAAACGAAAAAAATCATCTGTGAAAAGAAAAAAAAAACTCTGCCATATGTTGATAGCAAAGAATCAAAAGAATCATATTTCCCAAAGATAGAAAAAGTATTTCACGGAAAAGAAAGTTCTTTTAGCTCTCCAGAAAATATCTTTGAAGAAAGTACTGTGAATTCAAATTTTCTCGAGCATAAAGATAACTTATCTTATCCTAACGTTTTTGAAGTGCTTGACGTCGAGGATAACATTATTACCTTGACCCGAAGTTTGGTAGAATCCAATCAACTATTGAACGTTGATCATCCGATCACAGCAGCAGAATCGACAGCTTTAGAAACAAAAAAAATTAAAGAAAATAATAAATCTGTTCGTCGGAAATCATTACAAAAATGTAAACTAGATGATAGTAATTCTTTACAAGTCGATATACAGCCAGTTGATGAAAAAATTTCAATGATCGATAAAGTCAGTGTGTTTTCTGATCTTATTCAGCCGAAAATCGTCGAAATAAAATCCACAGACGGTTCTGAGAACGAAATAGAAAAAAGAATGAACGAAAAAACGATCCTAGTAAATAATGAGCCTTCTTCAATAGAAAATCATGGCGAATTAACACTTACATCAGCAGACGTTCTTATGTCTGATGATGATAATGAAGGAGCAATTCCTAACTTGCCTTCGTCGGAAATGAAAAGGGATAAAGCCAGTTGTCGTAAAAAACTAAAGTTTTCAAAAGACGGTGATAAAAAGAAACAAGTCGATTCAAATCTTTTAAATGTAAAAGGAGAAGTTGAAAGAAAAACCGTTCCACTGGACTTTTTGGTTGTTCAAGAGAAACATGTTATTGCAATGAAAAAACATAGCGAATCTATGTTCTTATCAGCACAGCTGTTAACACTCAATGAACCGATGGAAACATGCCAAGTTTCAAGCTTACCCAGAAAGATAGAAAAAGACCATGTCTATAGTGTTATGCAAGATGAAATGAAATCATGTAATCTCGACATTACTGAAGTGCTCGATATAACCATCGATGAAAATAGACTGACCAAAGAAATTGTAGATGATCAGCATATCAACCCTCATCATTCTGTTACAGCAACAAAGCTAACAGCTTTCGAAAAAATTCGAAATCGAAAACCTGATGCTAATGAGCCCACTGATAAAAGTAATTTAAAAATCGGTGCAAAACCTGTCGATCAGATGAAAGTCGTTTCTGATTTTACATCCCCGAATATCAATGACAATCTCAATTTGAATACCCTTGAAAGAGAAGCGAGATCTAATCTTAGTTCGCTAGACATGACAGAAGAAAAATCAATGAGTCGCAAAAAAATGAAAATCGTGATAGACAATGATAGATCTCGACTAGGAGACTCATCACATTTTCCGGAGCTTGGACAAATAATTGAAGAAGAAATAACTCCGATTAGTTATTCTGATTCGGAATGTGTACAGCCTGATGTAACGAAAGAATATACTGAACTTTCATTCACATCAATAGAAGTAACAATGCAAGAAAGTCCATTTGAGGAAATTGAGATCACAGAAGAACATGCCGCCAGTGTAATTGAAGATGAAACACCATCATTTTCTACTGCTGCTCTCGAGAGTCTAAATATAAAAGAGGCCGGTGATTTACTCCAAGACTCATCAGCCAGAAAAAAAAAAAAAAAAAAATGTCAAACGAAAATATCCCGTTGAACCGTCTCAAAAACTTAAAACAAATATAATTCCGGTCCTTGATGAAAAAAAAACGTGTTCTATTCATTCATATTCTTCCGAAGATATTAAACCTAGTGTAACAAAAGCACAAAGTGAATCAATATTCACTTCAGCGGAAATTGTGATGCCACCTGAACTAATGGAAATATGCCAAAAAAGGATACATCTAAATGAACAAGTTATTAGTCAGGATGAAATTGAATATGAAGAGATAACATCTTTTCCTGTCGGTTCAGAGATTCATGATAGTGTGATAGAGCTTGAAGAACCGAATAACGTATATTTATCTCCCACGTATTTGACTCCTACAGAAAACTTATTATTTTCTCCACCATCAATTGGCACAGGGAATTCTCTTATTAATGTTGACCAATCATTGTCCAATTTAAGTGACACTACCAAGATCCCGAAAAAAAAAAGTAATGATGATCAATCACTAGAAAAGAACAACGATTTGAACATGACATTACATATACACAAGAAACTGATAAATGACTTTACACCAAATATAAATGCTCACGAGTCTGTTATTTTTGAAGGTCAGTATTTCCCTTCCAATATCTCATTTTTATGTTAAACCTTTATTTTGGTAACTGTACAAAAAATCTTCCCAGTAAAAAACATTGGCATTATTTCTTAGTGCTTTATACGTTTTTCCCGATTTTCAAAAAGCAAATGGGGCATTATAATAACACAAATAAATAAACTAGTCAACCTACACTAGAATAGATTAAGATCTTTTATAATTTACTAATATTAGTTCTATGCTTTTAATATTTTGTTCAATTTTTTCAGTTTCTCCAGAATTGGCTGCTACTTCGGTAAGATTCATTGCAAACGAACGAAAATTCGTGACAGATAAGATCTTTATAATTAACTTATAACATTTTTATTCTAGAACGTTTCCGAAGAACATGCAGAACAAAAGTCTGTGCATGATTCCTTCCTTGGGAATGATCATGGAACTTCAATATATGAATGTATTGCAAGTATTCAAGATAAAGACTCAGCTGAAATTTTTGTCTCTACCAATGAAACTTCATATCTTGCTGAAACGAATACAGAAAGTCTAGCAATCGAAAACGTTAAAGTCGAAAACAATTTTGAAACTGACACTGTCTCTCACACATCAGGAGTGCTCTATCATTTGACTGAAGCCCCAAATTTAGAAATGGTTTCATCTGAAATGATAATGGAAGAACCACACACAGAAGTGTTTGAAGAAGAAAAATCAATTTCCCCAAAAGGTGATACTAGCGAAAACAAAATTAAATTGAAAAAAGAAAAAAAAAGACGAACGATATTACCTCAAAAAAAAGAATGGGAAAATTGGATAGAACCTGATTACGAGCGACCAGTTTTAGAGCCCATGCCTGACAAAGTTCTCCAGGAATCTTCGAACGATAAAAATGTTAACTACGGAACGAAAAAAGATAAACTGCCGAAACCTGTTGCACTCAAACTTGAAAGAGATGTCAACAAACCTTCTAAGCTCTTATTTACCCACTCTCAGGAACAACCACAATTCGGAACAATCAAGTTGCGACAAGCAGTTACTACAAAAAAACAAAAAATCTCGTCATTACAGTTACCCAAGTTTATGCTTCGAAGCCGTATAAAGTTTGTCACTGATTTCCCATCTGAATATAAATATTCAGTCTCAAGTACTATTGCACCCAACTTTATACAAAAAGGGATATTGTCACGAAGTGTAAAAGAAGCTGTTGAACGTTCAAAAGAAAAAATTGAAAAATTAAAATTTCCTCTGTCAGATGAACTTGAATTGAAGTCTCCTAGAATGGAAAAACCTGATGAAAGTCATAATGAGTTTTCTCACAACCAGCAATGGAACGAAAAGACTTGTGATAAAGATTTATTAACCATAAGTTTGGGTCAAATGTCTGTGACTGAAATGCTAGAAGAACCTGTAGAATCAGAACTCCAGGAACTGATGCCCGACCGAAAAAAAGATGAAAAATTAGTGAATCAAGAACCATCGTGTTTCGAAAATAACACACTTAAGAAGGGATCCAACGATCATTTACTAATAAAAGATAACTCTGAAAAATCAAGTGATACTGTCACTTTATCAGAATTAGACGATACACCGATGATCGAACAAGTAGTGATTACAGGACCGACAGAACACCCTGAATATAGAGATACATTATTAGTAGAAAAACATCGTAACAAAAAACCTATCACGAAGAAAATTGCAAACAAACATTCTGATGAAATAATTATTACCACAATGGAACCCAAGCCAGCTGATTATGTCACTGAAAGCAGTTTACAATCAAACAATGAATTTGACCAGAAAAACCAGCCGAATTCCAGCAAACTTATTGATATAGATGTTTTAGATCAACGACTAGACTGTGTAACAACAGACACAATTTTAAGCAAAAAAACAGTAAGATTTAATGAACCGCGAAAGATTATTGTTGAAGAAACAACCAACGAAGTCAAAAATCAAAAATCCGAAATCAAAGTTGTCACAAAAGAGACTAGTACTGCTGAAATACCAGTTGAAAGAAATGAGATTGAAATTGAAACGTCAATAAAAGACGACATAACAGAACCAGCTATTGCAAAGCAAAAACCTGAGAAGCATCCGCTTATTGATGAGACAATGGAACAAGAAATAACCACAGAACGAAAGTTCGAAGAAGAAAATACAAATCTCAAAACGATGACTGATACTTTAGCTTTAAAAAAGAAATTGAAAAAAAAAGTAACATCATCAGGATCAGAAAAAAAAGTGTCGATGCCACAATTAGCAATTACTGAATTTGAAGGACAACCTCAATGTAATGATACCATCTTAGTAAAAACAAAACTTAAAAAAAAACAGATCGCAAAAAAATTCAAACCCAGTGACTATCAGAACTCTGAACAGGATTTACAATTAAACAAAGAATTTGACGACTCAAATAAAAAATTACCTAATATGATTTCAAATTATGAAATCAGTACAAAAACTATCGAAAGAGATGACTCAAAAGAAAATTTAGAGTTTGTAACACCGTCTATAATAAAAACAATTGGAATATTTGAACCTGAAAAATTAGTTGATACAAGACGATCCGACTTTGATAACGATGAGCCCGTGTGTGCAGTTGTGACCAATGAATCTAGTAACACTGAAAAACCAAGTGAAAAAGATGAAACACAAGTTTACTCACTACAAGCAGGCAAGAAAACAAAGAAAGCTATCAGAAAGTTAAAACCCGAAAAACAACTACCAACTGATGAAACAAAAGATCAGATGAGAATCGAAGAGCACAGCCCTAGATCATCAAACAATAACCTGGATACTGAAGTAGATATTGAAACTTCGGAAAAAAATGTCAAATTATTGGATTCTGACCATACATTGACAATGAAGCAATTGGCGATTGCTCAACCCGAAGAACAACCTCAGTATCAAAATGAAATCTTAACAACAACTAAACGTAAAAAAAAACCCATCGTAAAAAAAGATGTAAATATACTTTCGGAGAATACTCCTCTCTCTACAACGGCATCCGAACAAAATGACCATAAAGTTTCTGAAGACACTCAGCAATTAAACAATAAAATTGACCACACAGATGACAAAACTTTTAAAATAAATATTTGTAATCAACAATTAGAATATATAACACTAGATACAGTTACGGAATCAAAAATGGGAGAAGCAGTTGAAGCTCAAATAGTCATTGAAACAGAAAGAAACAAAAATATCCTATCGCCCGAAAAAAAAATTGTGACAACGGAGATAAGTAGCCCTGAAAACCTGATCGCAGATGATAAGAAACACATTGGAACAGTCAAACATAACGTGACAATAGAAGCAATTGCCGATTGGAATATTGAGGAACAACCAATCATTGACAACACAATTGCAAAAACGATAGATGAAAATAAAAGCCCTGAAGCATCAAACGATAATGCAAATACTATGGCAGGTACTATAACTTTGAAGAAAAAATCAAAAAAAACTGTCGCTTCATCAAAATCTGACGTGATACCTACAATGACACAGTCAGATATTAAGAAACCCGTAGAGCAACCTCAATGTGAAGATAACGTTTTAGTAGCAACGGAAGTTAAAGAAAAACCTATTGCGGAGAAAGATGTCAATGAATTTCCTGAAAAAATTCTTTTTACCACAATAAAAACCGAATCAACTGACTATGACATTGCCAACGAAATTCCACAAACAAGTAATAAACTTGACCACACAGAAACAGAAAAGACACTGGAACCTCAAGAGGTCATTAATACAGAAACAATTGAGAACCGAATGTACGAAAATGAAGGTGTAACGAAAAAGATGAGTAGTGCTGAAAAACCTATTGAAGATAGAGGGACTAGTGTCATAACGCACAAAGAACATGGCATAACAGTGAACGCTGTTGTCAAAAAGAAACCAAAGAAACAAGCAACCATCGACGAAACAGTAGAACAAATAACAATCGAAAAGGAAAGCTTTGAAACATTGAACAATCATGCAGAAACTATAGCAGATACTGTAATTTTGAAAAAAAAATCTGAAAAAACTGTCACTTCATTGGAAATCGATGACACAGTGACTAAGGAACACTCATCAAATATAGAACTCAAGGAGCAACCTCAATATAAAGATAAAATCTTAGTCACAACTAAACGTAAGAAGAAACCAATCACGAAAAAAGATAGAAAGATACTTTGTGAAACGACTGACTATGAAATTACTGATGACAATCCAAAATTGAACGATAAACTTGGACACGAGGATAACGGAAAACTCAAAGAAACTATTAATATAGAAACTCTTGAACAAGAACGAGAATATGAGACATTAGATATAGTTTTAAAAACGGAAATTGAACAAATAGTTGAATCTCAAGAGGCTATTGAACCGGAAACAACTAGGAAGAATCAAGAGCCTGAAAATGAAGTTGTGACAGAAAAAATCAGTAGTGATAAAAAGCCAATTAAAAATAAGGAAACTGACGTTGAACCACTAGTAGAGGACGACAAAACAGTAGAAGCTATCGTAGAACGGAATCTTGAAAAAATACCAATTATTGAGGAAACAATCGAACAAATAAGGAATAAGGAACAAAGCCCTGAAACATCGAATGATCACGCAGAAACTATGACAGACACTATAACTTTGAAAAAAAAATCGGTAAAAAATGTCACTTCATTGGGATCTGACGATACACTGTCAATAGAACAATTAGCAAATATAGAACTCAGAGAGCAACCTCAATATGAAGATAAAATCTTAGTCACAACGAAACGTAAAAAAAAACCAATTACAAAGAAAGATGTAAATTTACTTTGCGAAGAACTTCCTCTCTTCTCGATAGAATCCGAAAAAACTGACTATGAAATTACAAATGACATTCTACAATTAAACGATGGATTTGAACACACAAATGACGAAAAATTAGAGAGAACAATTAATCTAGAAACTCCTGATCGAGAACAAGTATATAAAACACTAGATACAGTTTTAGAATCGGAAACTGAAGAGATAATTAAATCTCAAGAGATCATTAAACCGGCAACAGCTAGGAAGAATCAAGAGCCTGAAAATAAAGTTGTGACAAAAAAAATCAGTAGTGATGAAGAGCCAATTAAAGACAAGGAAACTGACGTGGAACCACTACTAGACGACGACAGAATAGTAGAAGCTATCGTGGAACTGAATCTTGAAAAAAAACCAATCATTGAAGAAACAATAGAACAAATAATTAAGAAACAGAGCCCCGAAACATTAAACGATCACAACGGAGCTAAAACTTTAAAAAAAAAATTGAAAAAAACTGTTACTCCATTGGAATCTGACAATACACTGACAATTAAACAGTTAGCGGTTGAAGAACCAGTCGAAAAAACTCAATATAAAGATGAATTCTCAATAACAACGAAACGTAAGAAGAAAATCATTACACAGAAAAATGTTAATATACTTACTAAAGAAATCATTCCCACTACAATAGAAATTGCGCCAACTGACTGTAAAATCGCAAACGCCACTTTACAATTGAACAATGAATTCGAGCACACAGATAAAAAAACATTCACCCCAACTACTGATTCTGAGACCTTTGATCAACAATCAGAACCCATAAAACTAGATACAGTTTTGAAAACAACTCTCAAAGAAATAGGTGAACCTGACGAGGTTATCGAACCCCAAACATCTAAAGAGAGCGAAGCGCCGAAAAATGTAGTAGTGACGGAAAAGATCAGTGACGCTGAAAAACCAATAAGAGATGATAAAAATAACATTGAAACCCTAGTAGGAAACGATGAAACAGTAGTAGCTGTTGTGAAACGGAAACTGAAGACACCACTTATTGAAGAAACTATAGAACAAATTATAGATCAAAAACGAAATCCTGAAACAGCAAACAATTTTAATATTACTACAACTTTAAAGAAAAAATCCGGCAAAACTGTAACTTCACCTAGAGCCGACGATACACTGACAATAGAACAATCAGCAAATTCAGAACTCGAAGAGGAACCCGAATATGAAGATCTAATAGAAAAACCTGATACAAAGAAAGATGTACTTTCTGAAGAAATCCCTCTCTTCTCAATGAAATTCGAGACGGCTGACTATGAAATTATTAATGATATTCCTCAATTAAACGACAAATTTGAACATGAAGATGACGGAAAATTTGACAAAACTATTGGTATAGATACCCCTAATCGAGAACATGAAAATGGAAGACTAAATACGGTTTTTACACTAGAAACTGAAGGAATAGCTCAATCTCAAGAGGTCATTGCCCCAAAAACTACTGAGAAGAATCAAGAGCCTGAAAATAAAGTTGTGACAAAAAAAATCAGTAGCAACGAAGAGCCGATCGAAGATAAGAAAACTAGTGTTGAACCACTAGTAGAGGACGACAAAACAGTAGAAGCTATTGTGAAACGGAATCTTAAAAAAAAACCAATCATTGAGGAAACAATCGAACAAATAATACTGAAGGAACAGAGCCCTGAAAATCGAAAAAAACTTTATCGGGATCTGACGATACACTGTTAATGAAACAACTAGTAACTGAAAAACCAGAAAAAGAACATCAATCTAAAGACGAAATCTTGGTTACAACAATACCTTTGAAAAAACCTATTACGAAGAAAAATGTGAATATGCCTCCCGTAAACATTTCTCTCTCTACGACGGAATTTGAGCCAACTGATTATGAAACTCAAGAGGTCATTGACGCAGAAATATCTAAGAAAAAACGTGGTCCCGAAGATGAAGTTGTGACAAGGAAGATAAGTAACGCTGAACAACCGATTGAAAACATTAAAAGTAACATTGAAACC
>JAPYYR010000487.1:0-29399 GCA_030523065.1 Aphidius colemani
AGATATAATAGAATCGATAATAAATCAAAAACAAAGCCCTGAAACATCGGATGATCAAGCGAATACTAACGTTGAACCACTAGTAGAGGACGACAAAACAGTAGAAGCTATTGTGAAACGGAATCTTAAAAAAAAACCAATTATTGAGGAAACAATCGAACAAATAATACTGAAGGAACAGAGCCCTGAAACATCGGATACTATGGCAGATACTATAACTTTGAAAAAAAAATCGAAAAAAACTGTATCTTCATCTGGATCCGATGATGCACTGACTATAGAAAAATTAGCAATTAGAAAACCTGAAGATCAACCAAAATATGATGATAAAATGATAGTCACAATGAAACGCAAGAAGAAACCCATCGCAAAGAAAGATTCAAATATACTTCCTGAAAAAGTTTCTTCTTCTTTTATGGATTTCGAGCTAACCGACTATGAGACTGCCGACGAAATTTTACCATCAACCGATCATATCCACCACACAACTAAGGAAACATTTGACAGAACTATTCATAGAGATACTTCTGATCAACAACTAGAATATATCACAATGGATACAGTTATGAAATCAGAAACTGAAAAAATACTGAAACCTCACGATGTCATTGAACTAGCAACAACTGAGAAAAACCGAGCGCTTAAAAATAAAGTTGTGAGAAAAAATACCAGTAGCGATGAAAAACTGATTGGAGATAAAAAAACTGACGTTGAAACACTAGTTGGAGATGTCATATCAGTAGAAGCTATTGTCAAAAGAAATTTAAAAAAACAACCAATCATTGACGAAACAATAGAACAAACATTAATTCAGAAACAAAGCCTCGAAAACTTAAACGATCATGCTGTTACTACAGCAGATACTATAACGTTGAAAAAAAAATCGAAAGAGAATGACACTCCATTGGGATCTGATGACACACTGACAATGGAACAATTAGCGGTTGAAAAACCAGAAAAAGAACATGAATGTGAAGATAAAATATTAGTTACAACAAAACGTAAAAAAAAACCTATCACGAAAAAAGATGCAAATATACTCCCTGAAAAACTTCTTCTCACGACAAAAGAAATCGAGCCGACTGACTCTAGAATATCCGACGATCATCAACAATCGAAAGAAATAGTGGAACCTCAAGAAGTCAGTGATACAGAAACAACAACTAAAAAAAACGAAGTGCTAGAAAATAAAGTTGTGACAGAAAAGATTGGTAGTCCTGAAAAACTGATAGAAAATAATAAGACTCACATTGAAGTTCTCGCAGAAGATGACATTACAGTAGAAGCCATCATGAAACGGAATCTAAAGGAACGACCGCTAACTGACGAAACAATAGAACAAATCATAATCAAGAAACAAAACCCTGAAATAGCAAATTACGATCTAGAAACTGTAAGGGGTACAATAAGTTTAAAAGAAAAATTGAAAAAATCTCCCACTACATTGGACTTGGACGATACACTGACAATGCAACAATTGGCTATTATAGAATCTGAAGATGATCTCAAATCAGAAGTACAAGATACTACAAAAATGACAAAACGTCAAAAAAAGCCTGTTTTTAAGAAAACTCCGGAGAAAATATCCGACAAATCTCTTCCATATGAAAGTCCCACAGACCGTTTAGAACCTGCCGAAGAATGTAATTACGTAAAACTTGCTACCCAAATTTCTGATAGTTCCATTTCGAATAAAAATATCGATCTAGATGTCTTGGACAACGTTGAAATTATCACTCTTAAAAGAAAGCCACCAAAAATAGTACCAAAAGTAGACCAAGATATTTTTGAAGATATTATTATCCAAAATATACGACCTCAAAAAAAAAAGCAGAAACATATAGATGAACCCACACAAGCGGAAAGCATTACATACCGCCCTAAATCAACAAGAACAAAAGAGGATGTCGATCAGGTATTTCAAATTTCCTTGGATACTTACGAAGAAGAGAATATTTCGATGTCTGGTAAGATCTGTCTGAAATCAAAAAAACGTCCACCAACTTTTTCTGAAGAAACCGATGCAGAAACAATTGAGGTCATCAATGAATTTGAAAATAGTGAGGGTTCACAGGGCAGCGATGGCATCACAGACGATGACCAAAGTGACGAAGATTTGCAAGCTAATCAATTTAATTTAAGTTTATCTCAGCCGAAACGAAAGAACAAGCCACAATACTCAGTTGAACGGATTGAAGAAATGGTCCAGTTGCATTTGAAAGATCGAAAGTACTCTATTGAAGAGCTTGATGAATCTCTACAAATGAAACTGAAGCAAAAGAAGCATTCATCAGTATTGGAAGAAGGTCAGGGTTCCAATTTATAAAAATTTATTGAACTACTTTTTAATTCAGTAGTATAAGAATTTTTTTTTCATACCTCGATCAATACTGACAGTTCGCGAAAAATACACGTGAATTCAAATAGAACTGAAATTTTTTTGAATAGTAAAACTGTATTCTTAAGGAAAAAAAATACACGTTAAATTCTTTTCTTTTTGACTACTTTAGATATTAGCAATTTACGTCGTAATAATTATAATTTTTCGATCTTTAGGAGAAGCAAGTCTCAGTATTTCTCGTCAAGGTGATATCCACGAACTTAACGTAGAAAAAGATAATGAATTCGAGAATAATCCAATGTTTTCTTTTTGCCCGTACATTGCTGAAACTGACGAGGCACTGAATCTTGCAGAAGGAGAAAAAGTAAAAATTATTGGTAAATGAATAATAGTCTAACATTTCTGAATAAAACTTGAGATTTTACCAAACTGATAAATATATCATCCATAGATCGAAGTAACGATGACTGGTGGCTCATCAAAAAATATATTTCAGAAGAAACCGGATGGGTTCCGGCTCAGTACTTACTTAACAAAGAGCAGTATACTACTTACTTACAACGGAAAATTCATAGAAAAATTTACAAGCTTCCCATATCTGAAAGTAAGATTCATATTGTATTTATACTAATAGTTAATCAACTCAATGATTGAGCTAGTCTTTTTTAATATCTGTCAAACTAAGAATATACTTTTATTTCGTCTTATAATTACTGATTTTTTATTCATTATTTTCATTGGAAAAAAGAAGCAAATGAAACATCTGTAGCACCCCGCTTTCTCGAAAAGTTACGACCTCAGCACATTCTGTGTGGATGTAATGCTCAATTCGAGACTCAAGTTGAGGGTGTTCCTAGACCTGAAATTACTTGGTTCAAACAATCTGTTGTTATTAAGCCATCGTCAGACTTTCAGATATTCTACAGCGAAGAAAATTTGGCAACTCTTTTCATTAAAGAAGTTCAACCTGAAGATACCGGAACATATACCTGTGTGGCAAAAAACGCTGCTGGTTTTGCTTCCACTACAACCGAACTTACTGTGGAAGGACTACGCTCGGACTTTCCACGAAAAAGTCAGCTACATGAATCTCTATCAGCTGAAATTCTTGAAGGAGTACCACCAATATTTTGTCAAAAACTAAAAACTCAATGTGTGATCGAAAATGCAGACGTTACATTGGAGTGCGAGTTAGTTGCAGAACCAAAACCAGACATAACCTGGTATCATAATGATACAAAAATTGGTACCATTGGTAATATAACTATTACTACAAAGAATGATATGCACAAGTACTGCAGTATTATGACAATCCGAAGTGTCCAAAAAAATCAAACGGGTTTTTATAAAATAGAAGCTAAGAACCGAGAAGGTAAAGCAACAATAGACACATTTCTAAAAGTAAAAACTTGCAACTCTGAAGCCCCTGAGATTCTAGAACCTCTGGAATCATCTATAATTCATGAAGGTGAAACTGTCGTGTTGTCAACACATATTATAGGAACGCCGTTACCAAATATCACATGGCTAAAAAATAGAGAACCATTGAAAGGATTTTCACCTAGGCAAACTGGCGATATTTATTCACTGACAATTGTTGACACTAAAATGTCAGATGTAGGGGTTTATTCTTGCACTGCGTCAAATGATTTAGGCACTGTCACTACAGAAGCCACTGTCGATGTTCAAGGTAAGAGTTTTATATTACTCGCTCAAATCAAAATAAAGCCATATTTCAACAAAAGACAATAATATTTTCTATATTACCGAGGTGAATTGTAGATTTCCCAATAGTACTAAATTTTGTTATATAACGTAAATAAATGTGATAACTCCTGAACTAATTGAGATAAAAAGTTAGTTTGAACGCTCGAAACTAATAGTATTAAAAATTTGATTAGAGCTTAGAGACGGTAAAAGGACCCCGTTGTCTAGTGGTCAGAGTCGTTGCCCAGAAATTGAAATACTTGGGTTTGATTTCAGGTAGCGTCACTTGCCGGTTTTCCCAAGTTTCTTCTTTAAAAAAGTATCATAGTGTATTCTATACTTTTTTTTATAAATCATTTTACTTTTTTAAAAATCATCTCTCAGAGTTTTTTGGGGTTTCAAAATTTTTTTTTTCCATTGAATCTTCGAAACTGAGACTACGTTGCCCATGATTTTAATTGCTCGTTTTTATATGAGAGATGTTCGTGTATAATAAAGAGTAGAAATAAGTACTTTTGGACAACCTTTTTGTTTGTCACTTTCACTACACGGAGAAAATGGCGCCTTCGAATTATAGGTACTTATTCCATTGGATTCATGGAGCATGCGTTACAAAGCGCGATGCTCAGTGATATTCAGGGGGCTCTAATTCTTGTATAGTCATTCTACTAAACTAAAGGTGCTGATCAGCTATATTCGTTGAGCAGCCTGAGCACCATCGCAAATACAGTGAGCGACGCTTGTTCCTGGTGGCACATATATTATGCATAAATATGTGTAAATGCGCATTCGGGCCACTAAAATCTGCTCAACGAATATGTTGATACAGGAATTATAAATCATAGGGGCAACTGTTCCAGAGAAAGTTCTCTGTTAACGTACTTCGTAAGCTACCTCTTGAACATCAGAATTTCTTGAAATTTATGGATTATGTAATTGAAATACTGATGCATCTTTTTGTGAAATATTATAGGATGTTACAGAAATTTTTTTTTTATAATAAGTGATTAAAGTTGGCTACTTTTAGAAGGGTTATACATGAGCTTTTATGGGAGTGGGTGTTAAAATTTTTTTGATCATAACTAAATGATATTTTTGAATATTAGATAATATTAAAAAACTAATAGATAGTAGTAAAAATAATACTAAATTTTTTGATATGTAGTTCGTATGGGGTTACAGACCTAATTAATGAGTATTAACTAAAAATATAAAGCAAAACTTGTTCTTTACTGATAACTGGAAAATATTTGGAGAGCGGGAAAATTTAAGCTTGCATGAAAGAAACTTGATTACAAGATGATGGAGCATCATTAATGAAAATATTATTCAAAAATGTTTTTATTAACTATATAAAATTGAGATTTATAATAAATATTAATAATAATTAGATATAAATAAAAAGCTTGATATTAATGCAAATCAGTGATGCATACTAACATAAAAAAATTTTTGTGAACAATATTGAAATGAATAAACATTATAGAATAATTGATTTCATCAATGTATAATTGGTTTCTATGGAAATATATTGCAAAACATCGATCAGCAACGGTAAAAATAAATAGTTAACTTCAAAAAAATGATCATGAAAATTTCAAAATTAGGTATGACTAAGTTTTTAATTAAAAAGCATAGGATTTTGTTTTTGGACACGCCAACAAAGCGTAGCTTACGAAGTACTTTAATCGAAAGGCACAGTTTTTTTTCGTGCAGTATGATTTGAAATTAAAATTAGACTAAGATCAAATCAGAAACCAAAATACTTTTAGTAGTATCTAGTAGAAAAAGAAAATATTTTATTAAAAAAAAAATTCAATAAAGCTAAGTGGCTGAGGCACAATTTCAGATAATAAATTTATTGGAAGCACCGATAAGTTCACTGGGCAGAATGGTCCTTCAAAAATTATCTTATTATCTGAATAACTAGCCCAGCCATTTAGCTTTATAAATTTCCTTTTAATAAATTCCCCAAGGTTGAATTGTTCGATATAAGCCGCTATTTAAGTCTCTGACAACAGATTTTGTGATCGTTACCATTCTATGTATTCTTGTCGAAAATTCATTTCTTCTTAAAGATCAACTAGTCAATGTTATTTTCCAGCTTGGAAAAAATAGTTGTTATGGGTCCACGGCTAAAATTTGAAAGTCTGGTATCCATAACTTACTTAATATAAAGCAAAAAAAATTTCAAATAGTATGAATACAACAACGATTAAACGTGCTTTGTTTTTTAAATAGAAAATGGATCTTTTGAACCACCATTCTTTACCCAGCGCTTTGATGAACTAGTTGTTCCTGAAAATGGCACATTCACACTAATTGCAAAAGTTGAGGGCAATCCTAAACCCGAAATCACATGGTTTAAAAATAACGAAATAATAGAGAAGTCTTCGAACATCGAAAATATTTATGATGGCGAAAATATTATTCTAACAATAATGAATGCTGATTCTGAAACCAATTCAGGAAACTACGAATGTTATGCCAGCAATTCTGTTGGCGTAGCTTCGCATGGAGCAAAAATTACGATTGATGTTGACTGTCCGGTATTCATCAAAAATCTTCGTGACCAAATTTTCATAAAAGAATTCGAGAATTTAGAACTCATGTGTGAAACTTCACACACTGTTTCGACAATTTGGTGGCATAATGGGAATGTAGTAAGCGGTATGGATTATCGCGAGATCGTACAAGACAATCACCAGCACAAGTTGATAATAAAAAGAACAAGTATTCTGGATGAAGGCGTTTACAAATGCACAGTTAAAAATCAATCTACAAGTTGTCATGTCGTTGTAAAGCGTGAGTTTTTTTTTTATTATTTTTATTATTTTTATCATTATCAATATTATTATTTTTTCAGCTGTTAAGCCAGAGTTCTTGAGAGTGTTACAAGACTTCGAAGTTACAGAAAAAGATGTTGCTATCCTTGAAGTTGAGATTACTTCTGAAGTAGCTGATGTAGTTTGGCTCAAAGATTCTAAACCACTGGATCTGAAAAATGAAAAAATCCAATATATAAAGCAAGGAACTTTGCGAAAATTAGTACTCTCCAATATATCAGTGCATGATGAAGGTGAATATATGTGTAAGCTGTTTGATCAGTCGTGCATCGCTGAAGTTACTGTAGTCGAGTTGCCACCGGAAATTATAACAAAAATGGAAGACGTAAGAACTGCAATAGGTGACAGAGCTAAGTTTGAAATTGAATTAACGAAAGGTGATGCTTTGGTTCATTGGTTCAAGGATGGTGAAGAACTCCAGTTTTCAGAACACGTTCAATTGTCTATTGATGGTAAACGTCAAAAACTGAAAGTTTACAATGTTCAACATGATGATGCCGGTTTATATGTATGCCAAGTAGGACGGCAAACTTCCAAAGCAAACCTCATTGTTGAACGACCTGACGTTGAATTCATTAAACGGCTCCCTGACATAACACGTGTTTCTTTAGACACCGATGCATTATTAGTAATCGAAATATCAAAATCTGATGTTCCTGTCCAGTGGTTTAAAAATGGAATGAAAGTTGAAGAATCCAAAAAGTATGAAATGGTCAACGAAGACCATATTCGAAAACTTATTATCAAAAAATGTTCAGTGGATGATGTTACGGAGTATACAGCTGTGATATCGAATGTAAAAACATCAACACAACTTGAAATTGAAGTCTTTCAATCTCCACCAAAGATTTCTGTTGAATCTCCGAAAACAATTACAGTTGATAAAGGTAAAAAAGTCGAGATGGCGGTCAAATTTTCTGCATCACCAAAGCCAGTCGATAAATGGAGTAGTAACGGACTGATTTTAGAAAATTCGAAACGTATATTAACTAAAATTGATGACGATCTTGCTACACTTACTATCAAAAACGTACAAAGTGAAGATTCAAAAAATTATACACTTAAACTCACAAACCCATTTGGCGATGCAAGCACGGACGTTTATCTTATCGTTAGATGTGAACCTGAGAAACCTCAGGGACCGTTATTAATCAAAGATATTGCTAATGATTCTGTTACAATAGAATGGAAACCACCCATAAATGGTAAAGGTTATCCGGCCGTAAAATATTTTATTGAAATGTTTAAAATCACAGGAGAATCGTGGTTAAAGGTTGGAGAGGTTGATAGCAATTGTGTAACTTATCGTATTGTGAATTTAGAAAAAGACAGTTCATACATATTCCGTCTAATGGCAATGAATGAGATAGGTTTTTCAGAGCCACTCGAATCATCAGAGGTTAAAATTGGATCGATTTTCGAAAAGCCTGGACCTCCCACAGGACCATTAGAAATACTGGGAATGACAAAAACATCGTTCACAATAAAGTGGAATCATCCGTTAGTCGATGGTGGCTCATCTATTATTGACTATGTTGTAGACATAAAAGAAACTGGTGCAAAAACATGGAAGCCACTGGGAACAACTATTTACGATAAACCATACATCGATGTTACATTTGTGAAAATGAACTCTCCATACGTATTTCGAATATCAGCTCGAAACACAGTCGGTACTGGAGTCTCATATATATCTGAGGAACCAATTGTCATAGGATATCAAACGAGTAAGTTGCATGATCAATTATGATTCATTGATGATAAACTGGTTAAAGACAATTTAAAATATTCAGTATATAGGAACAATATGTTAGATATTATGATCAATAAAATTTCAGGCAGAATATTTTATAGACAGTTATTGAAACATGATACAGATAGCAAATTCTTTATATATCGGGATAAATGAGTAAACTTGAATTTTTTAATTTTTATTTGCAATAATTAAAACTTATGTTCCTTCATTTATTCATTTATTTTCTGAAACACAATCAAGAATCATACGTCCTGTGTAGATAAAAACTATTGAACAGTATCAGGAATAATTTGTTTTTGATGAAAGAGATTTTGATGATTTATGTAGATTATATTACAACCAAAAAAGATAACAAACTGTCCCATTGAATTTTTTCTGAAATATATAGCTGTATTAGAAAGTGATCCGAGTGGAAGTTTTAGGATGTGGAGGAAGACAAAAAAAATTGTGAAAAATTCAAAACGAAAGAATTGATTTTATCGAAAAGTTTTTTTCATAAAAAGTGTCAGTTTCAATGTAAACAACTGTTTGGTGCAAAAAAAAGAACGATGTTCATACCTGCAGCTCCACCATTTTGAATTGTTTTGGGACTTTTTTTTTTGTCATTTTTTACATCCTCATACTCCCATTCGAATCATTTTTCGATTTCAGCAATACATTTGAAAAAAAAACCCGTTTGTAGACTGGAATGGGACACCCTGTTTATCTATATTCCAGATTTAAAAACTCTATACAGTTTTAAATGTGTCGGCAGTTTTACTAGAGAAATTATTTTCGTAAAAACATTCAAAACCTTTAGAGCACTGTTAATTTGAATTGTGTCTTACTTTACTCAGCCGCTCCATCCAGTCCTGTAAATCTTTGGGTGAGTAGCATAACGAGCAGAAGCGTAACCTTAAACTGGTCACCACCAACAAGCACAGGAAATTCAGAACTGATCGGTGAGATTTTAAATGACTTTAATACCCGAATTTTGTTTAATTATTTGTAATTTTTAGGATACATTATTGAAAAGAAAGCGTTAACGGACAAATCATCAAAGTGGTCGAAAGTAGTAACTCTAGATGTAAAAGAAAACCAATACTGTCTAGAAAATTTGAAAGAAAGCGAATTCCAGTTCAGAATATTCGCTGAAAACTCTATCGGGCTAAGTATACCAAGTATCTCTGAGAAAATAACCTTGAAAACCCATGCGACAGTTCCGTCAGCACCAACTGCACCTCTTGAAATTCGGCAAATTGCAGCCAATACCGTCATAATTGAATGGGGTATACCAGAGTCAAATGGAGGAGCAGCTATTGAGGAGTACAAAATTGCTATACGAGATATAAAAAAAACAATGTGGATTGAAGTTGGAAGAATAAACACAGACATTCAAAAACTTACTGTTCGAGAACTTCAAGAAAATCACGAATACCTCATTAGAATATACGCAAGAAATGAGCTCGGATTCAGTGAGTCACTTGAATCAGATGAACCTTTTAGGATTATCCCAGCATCAGGTACGAAAACTATCAAGTTTCAATAATTTTTTCAAAAACAACGGCATTCCTTAAAAATCCGAAGTTATTTTATATAGTATTCAGCATTGCTCAGCTTTCGTAAAATACAATGGGGAACAACTCAGTCACGAAACGCTCTATCGAAAATCCAATATTTTTATCACACACACATTATTCCATATTTATGTAATTAACCTCGCTGTACTTCGATTTACAAAGCATGATGTCGATGTAAAATTGAAGTAAAGCGTAAAATTATTTATTTTCGCCAAGAAAATTGAATTAGTTACTTTCGCCGGGGTATATGGAGTACGGGGGGGGGGGGGGGGCGGGAGAATTTCAAAATAAATGTCACATACCCATATCATGTATTATCAAATACCGTACACAATATTCGTAAACAACTTTTTGTTGACATGTGATTGCTGAATTCATTTAATTTCAGAATTGACTGTGATTGAACCTGTTACCGATGAAATGGGTCCTTGTGAAACCGCATCAGTAAGCTATAGTACAGACAACACGAGTTCCTGGTTACGAGATCACAATATGGACGCAGATATTAGTTCATATGCTCAAGCTCGACTGCTGAGAAAAGATGAATATTTTTTCCGAATATGGCATTATGCGAAAAAACTATTTAGTTAATAGTCTCACATCTGATAAGGATATACACGAAAAAAAAGCTGTAACTTTTTAATGCTTTTCTAAGGGAAGGAGTAAATTAAAACTTAAAACAATTCGTTAGAGTTATTGAGAATAAAACATAGCACCTAATTCAATTGTATTTCTTGAAATCCAATTCCCAAAGTTTCTTCTAGATTATATTATGGAATACACACACGAGAATTCTGTTTCGTTTAGTTTTCGATTTCGTAAAGTTTAGCTTGGTTTTCTTTTCAGTTTCACAAAAGTTTTGTCAAATATCAACTCTTAGTTTCGTCTAGTTTTTTTTTGGTTTTGCTTGGTGTTGCTAAGCTGAATTCGAGTTTCTTTTCAAAAAATAATCATGATTATATTTGTCTATTTTTGGCATAATTTGATTCACGATAAGGATTGGCAAGTCCATTAAGCTAGCGCAGTCTTGATGGCACAACCACTTGGGACCTTGACAGAAATAGAGTGCGAGCAATGCGCAGTTTATGGGTGGAATCAAAAATTTTTGTGAATATAGGATTTTTGAAGTAAAACTTTTTAAGGATGGGGGTGAATAAAAAACGAAAAAGAATTCAATGAAACTAACGATATGAAGGTATGTATTGACTTATAAGTATATATCTTTGTTTTTTGTTTTTTAAATTAATAATTGTTTCACTAAACAACTATAAATCAATTAAAAAAAAAACGTCAATTGACATCTATTAATTTAAGTCTATGAATTAATGATCAAGTTTATGAATTAATGATCGATATTTACAAAAAGGAAAATATAGAAAAAAAAATATATACAGGTAAGGGTCATGTAATTTGTAATATTCTACGAAATATTAATGACAAATAGATACATATCAAAAAAATCCATAAAGTAACGCATAAATTAGTTAGACAAGTTTGTGAAGCTCGTTGTGGTCGATTAAACTGGTGAAGTATCAAATGAAGTAATTGATGTTGCTAAATCAAAATTACAATACAATTATACAAAATATCGATGACAAATGAATACGTAACGAAAGTACAGATAAAGTGATACATGAATTGGTTTAACAAGTTACATCACCACTAAGAATTTGTGAACAATTATCTGTTCGAATTTTGTTATAATGGATTCAACCGGTCGAGTATCGAATGGAGCAATTGATATGGCTAAATAAAATTTATGGATCCATCAGTCCAATAAAATATGTGGCGCTCAATTGCATTTCGTAGTTTTTGCATTCCAAACAAATTGCTTTTCGTATTATTTGAATTTCGAACTCATTGCATTTCGTATTATTCGGATTTCAAACAAATTGCATTTCCGTTTTTTCGTATTTCGAATTATTAGTAATTCTAACTGTTTGCATTTCTAACTAATTGTATTCCGAATTATTTGTATTTCGAATGATTTGGATTTCGTAAAAAACAAAAAAATATTAACACAAGCATTACCCTGCCGAAGCCAGGTACGGCTGACTAGTACAAAATAAAAAACAGAAAAAAATTATTAAATCACATTAAGAAGTATTAGCTGATATGATACTACCCAAAAAACATTTATTAAGATGCTGATCCGATAGAAATACAATTAAATAACAAACATATTGTGATGATCGATGGCAACTATTTGATTTGTATCGAAAAAAAATTTTTTAAATTAATATAGATATTAATGATGTGATATAAATCTTTTAACAGTTAAAGAAATGGTTAAAAAAGAGAACATTGGAAAAAATAATATGAATAATAATAATAGTAACAAAAATGAAGAATTAATAATAATTGTTATTTTTATATCGTTAAAGAACGAGTCCATTTTTAAACGGATTTTGTGACAGATTAATTAGTATTGGAAATGAAGACATCACGTCTATATCATCTAAGATATGAATATAATTCGAAAAATATCGATCAGAAATATACTAGCTTTCAATGGCTATGCCAATGAAAAAATTTTCAGTCGAGAAAAACACAAAATCGCTGTGAACAACTAATGAAGTTTCACTTTCCTGTGCGTACGATAACACACAACTTTTTTTTTTCGTGGTTGTGCCACCTTGATGATGAATGTAAATCCCAAGGTAGAATGACTTTTCGGGTTCAAAGGGGCACGCTCACTACCTTTAGGAAAAAAAAAAAAATGGCCTTCTAACGTCTAAAAATGTTGTACTTTGCTATCGCGTTCTTAGTTGTATAAGTGATAGCAGGCTGTATTCACGAACACTAACACAACTCTATCAATAAAAGTTTTGATCGTGAAACGCCGTGATGCCAGCTGTTGTCAGCCATGCATACAATCTGCTTGGACTGCTGAGTGTGTGTTTGTGTGTGTGCGTGTGCCATGTGTTTGCATTAGAAAAAAGCAACAGACCGAAAATAATAGAGAAGAGAGATTTACACTGTCATGTTTACATTTCCCGTACCGCGTTTGACTACTAATGAACGTAAATTTTTGTATGAAATAATTGATAACTTTTACAATTCTAGGTAGAAATCGATGATTTTTCCCTATTGTGTTTGCAATCTGAAGAAGTATAAGCTGTAGTAAAATAAAAGTTTTTGGTTAAAAGGGTTTTTTAAAAGAAGTGAAAACGTGCTGATGCTCCCTATGTTTGTGTGTTGAACAGCTAAATTCTTGTCAACTTTAACACTATTTATCTCGGTCGAATTTAGGCAGAAAATTGAAAAAAAAACTTGATTGAATAGATCTTTATTTTACTTACAAAATAAGCCTAATTTGAAAAAAAACGCTGAGAAGGAAATTTTTTTCTATTATTTTAGATTCAGCCTTGAAGCCAAAAATACCCAACTTTTTCGTTTATCGAGTTAATGAGGTCACATAAGGGCTATAATTGGGAATTTTATGTGTAATCTAAGCCGTAAACTTCAGCTCGAACGAAAATTTGTTTTTATAACAATTACTTCTTTTTCCAATGGTTGGGCTTCTTCAAGCATAAGATAGTTAACTTTGTTAAGAATAGAGTCTTGCTTTTTTAATGCTTAATGGAATCTTCCTCCATTTATGATCCGATCTATTGAGTGCAAGCAATACATTGACGTGCGTTTTGTGTGCAGCATATCATAGTAAAACATTCAAAAGTTATCTTTTGAGAGCCAAACTGTTGTCTTCTGAAATTGAAGATATAAATAATTCACTGAACTACAGGCAGACATTGGAGATACTACGCAAAAACTGTTTGAAAATACACTGAACTATAAAAGATTTTGCGAATGTCAACTGTGGTTTCCTAACGAGTTTATGATTTTATAATTAACCGGAGATATGCTACGACGAAGATATCTCGAAGAAAATGTGTTTTCGGAAAACAACTTAATTACTTGGAGATCGTTTGGATGCAGCAGCAACACTTTTATTTACAAGATCAGGTCTTTTATCTACAAAAACGTTCTATCTTCTATTTAAGGTTTTGGATACTGGAAAATAAACAATGCAGATTGTCTGTCGGAAAAAATCTTTAATAAATTTTTAAGATATTCTAGTGGAAAACATTTCATAATTTATCAAAGTTCAACGAAAAAAAATTATTTTTCTGTCATTAAGATTGTAGTTCGTCTCCGACACTATGATGATAATATAGATCATTTTGTGTCAGTAGCGCTTTGCTAGAACTAATCGTATAAATATACTCATTATCAGCCAAAGAAACTCATTCAAGCGCCAAACTGAAAATTGCTCTTTAATTGGTAATTTTCGCATGAGTTTATTGAGTTTGTAACATTTATGAAAAAATTTCTTAAATATCATAGACAATGCAAATACACTTGTTTTATTATATCGTCTGCTTTCCTATTCGGGATTCATTTTAGGTGAAAATTTTTCCATCTGAACGAAAAATATATGTACTCTGATCTATGTGTCTCTGAGTTATTGAATTTCTGTGAATAACAAAGTTTGACTATCTTACGTTCAAGGTAGAGCAACTGGTAGGAAAAAAGTAATGAATCAATACAAAATGAACTAAATGACTGATCAAGTTGGACTTTACAGCTTAGATTGCACATAATATGCACAATTCCATAGCGTTTAGCAATATTGAAATATTATACTATAATTTTTTTTATCTGTATATAATTATTTTCTAAGGAAATATATTGCATAATATTGGTCAATAACGGTAAAAATAAATGATTAGCGTGAAAAATATTATCACGAAAAATTCAAAATTTTGGTTTTTTGGTACGAGAAACTTTGCAATGTAAACAGGATACAGATGATAATCAATTACAGTCTTGTGACATGACATTTCGTCGTTACCTTCTCGGACCGTTGCTATGTGGATTAATTCAATACAAAAATATTATTAATATAATATAATTTAACGAATAATATAAATGTCATTTATGAACTGATTTTTAGGCCAAAATTAAACCCAAAATGATACCAAGTTGACAGAAATAAATCAGAAATATTTAGGATTAAACCAAGACTCAGAAATAATAATGAAATGACAAAATATACAAAACTTACGGTAACTCAGCGGGTTTTACTCGAAAACCTAAATCTGAACGTAATCTTGACATAATCGGAATCATAACATAACATAATCGTAATCTCAACATAATTATAATCGTACACAGAAGGTTGAAAACACAAAATTAACACTAAAACTCAATCAAATAGCCTTCGATCTTTGAGGAAACCACAGGGTCGCTCAGTGTGTGGATTGTGGAGAGAGGGACGGGTAAAGTTGTGTGTGAGATGGTTGAAATGAATGAACAATAAGACAAACAATTTAAGCAGAGCCGTAAGCCAAAGTATATTCATAATCTCAAGTCTAGAAATACCTAATTATAATCAAAGCGTATAGATAAATTCGTAAAACAGATCTTGCTAAGAAATAATAGGATCGGGATCACCTCAACTTAATCGAAATTTACCATTTGCAAATCGCCGGAAAACCAATTCTAAAACTCGCAAATCCGAATAATCAAAATTAAATATCAAATCTTAAAAATCGTGACCGGAGCAATAATAATCATACAAATACTTGAACAGAATTAATTAAATCAACTAAATCGCAGTCTGTCGTCACAAATCTCCAATAATCAATCTGAACCTAAATATTCGTGAAGACCAAGCTCAAAAGCATCAGATCCGGGGCTGACCCAGATCGAAGATAACCTACTCGGAACACGAGACACATACTCGTTGGGATGACCCTTCGAGGCTCATACCTGATGTCAGAAAAAGAAGAGAACACGTCCGTTCAACTCGGAGTCCAAATGTAGAGAGAGAGAGAGAGAGAGAGAGAGAGAGAGAGAGAGAGAGTCTTTGCTACTCTAAAACAATACGCATATTCCAAAAACTAATAAACCTCCTTCCCTCATAAGCAGTCATGTGACCAGAATAGTTCATACACTCTCCACCATGGGCTGAAGTATTAAAAATAATAATAATAATCAACGGGAGTATATTATAACCGGGTTCTACTCGGTTAATTTATACAATAAAATATATATAATACATTTACTGTTTCAACCGGCCTAGAAATATAAAACTAAATAATATTAAATAATATAAACATTCTCCACCATGGGCTGGAGTTAGTCAGAAATATTGCAGATACAATAATATAATAATAATAATAATTTAGCAGGTGATTTCATCGTCGTAAATGTCTTGATAATTTCCTTAAACTCAGTTTCTCAGGCAGGCGATAGATATCGCTACAGTCTTGAATCCTGATGTGAACAATGAGACAACATTATTTGATGATGCACCTTATTGAAGCAACTGCCGATTAAAGCTATGAAATTAATTCAGTAATACATGAAATCTAACATTTGACAGACTTGGCCGTTGATTGGTAAACAAGTAACGGTCACTCAAGAGTTAGCCAAGCTTGGCTATGGATTAAAACCATGGCCAATGCATGACCGTGTGGTGAGTCTTGGCGATTCCTAACACGGGTTCATCGATATTATTTTCAGTTATTGATTTATTATTATGATTATTTTCAAAATACAATTTTATTATTATTCTTTGTTTTTAAACTTATGATCCACATAATGACAGGGTGTTGGTCCACGGTACTCCACAGGATTCAAACTGTTTGGCGCAGTTTGAGATTGAATGAAGTCATATAACTGATCAAAATTTTCCACTAAAAGATTATTATAGAATAGTAGTAAACATGGATTCGTCAAATCATGTCCTGAGTTTTCTACCATAAATTTGTCGATTACTTCAAGTATTCGTTTTTCTACATCTCGTTCAGTCATTTGTAGATAATTTTGAAGAGTTTCTTTATCGATATGTACATTCTACAATTTTCGAGTAACTATTTTATATAAACTCGGAAAAAATTTTTCCACAAACTTTTATCCATGATTGAAGATAATATAATTATTAAAAAGTTTTCTTCATGAATAATAAACGGATATTTCTTTGATAAAAAAGAACACCTTATAGTCAAATCTTCTCTTCGTATCATTAGATATAATTTTCATTGTAGGTTTAAACCTCCACTCACCACACTATTCCAGACCTACGCACAATGTTTTTGTATTAAATTTGTTAAGGGCACTTGTATATGGAAAAATGATATTCCTAGCATACTGAGCTATTCTGAATAGCCGATGTGATTA
Organism: Aphidius colemani; assembly: GCA_030523065.1. Lineage (NCBI taxonomy): Eukaryota > Metazoa > Arthropoda > Insecta > Hymenoptera > Braconidae > Aphidius > Aphidius colemani. Next base: position 17,398 of record JAPYYR010000487.1, read on the forward strand.
TTTTTTGTCGAGTGCTTTTATACTTTTTTGAAAATGTGGGTAGGAATACTTCGTAACAAATTATTAATAGTTGTCTGTAGTGGTAGGTCGTAGGAATTCTAGATCATTTTCAACCTTGATGTCCAAGTAAATAAATAATGCTGTGTTCTGGTGGTATATTTTTTGTGATCAATTTTGGGTTTGATTCAATTGTTAAACTTTCTTCCTCAGGGTCTGATACTCGTTCGTAATTTATTTTTGGTACTGTAAAATGAGCCTTGAATTTCGGCCTTTTGATAACACGTACAAAATAACATTCTTTAAAATAACGTGCATGCTCTTCCTATTTTTATTAGGAAGCCAATCTTTTATACGATTAGCACAATTTTAACACTGAACGTAGTCTCCTACACCAGTATGAAAAAATCCTGCATCAGCAAACTTTTTTTTCGTCTGCGACATGTGTTCAGGTCAATAATCGTAAGATTCGGGGTGTGACTTCAGAATCAAATATTGTCGAATTAAGGCCGTACCATCAGCCATCTCAGGTTTTGGGTCATGACTTGCTGGGTCAAAAAAAATCAAAAATTTAGTGTTCAAGTTTTGATACGGTAAGTGAATAATACGAATAACGGAATGGCGGTGAAACTACCGGAGAATTAATTTTTCGATAAGGATAGTAAGCAAGTACTAGGATGGTTACCTACATGTACATTTCCACAAAGTATTCGCCGTACAGAGTGACGTTTCGGTTTGTTCCTATGATGTTCAAGCCAAGGATTGTCACCAAAAGCCCAATCGTTAATTTCGAGTCGACATTCAAAACAACATACAAAATTACCAACACCAGTATAATGAAATAATGCTCTCGTAATCTCCAAAATATCTACAATATAGGCTGATAGCCTATTCCAAATAATGACGCCATAATGATAATAATTTTCGACGCTTGATCCTGATTGGTCAACTTCAAACGCTAATAAATTAGGCACAAAGCATCATAAACACAAAGTATAGAAACATTTACTATCTGAAATTTTATGCAGAATCTCGTAGTATATGACACATGCGCGACTTACGAGACACTCTGTATATTATGAGGTATAAATACAATAATACTTTTAGGCTGTCAACCTCGGTACAACCTTCTCACGGATAATTGTGTAAAAAACCAATAGGTATATTCATATCACATAGACCCACAATCCACTCACTTTCTAAATTAATTGAGCGAGGTAGCTATATACTAAATTCTGATGCATTATTATTGGGATAAAATGCAGTACCTTCGATACAAGCCAGTGTCCAAAATATTCATTTTGCTTGCCTTTACCACATGTTTTAAGTTTTTTTTCGATATTAAAAAACACTTTTTCAATGTTTTTGTTTACTGGTGACAATTCTGCCTGATCAAACATACCGTCGATAACTTCATCAGCTAAATCGGTTAATTTGTAAATCAGTTTACCCTGACGTAATGTAGCCTTTGTTATTAAGAATATCCCTTGAGACTATGAAGATGTATTTCCCTTTAGGAATTCGCCTTTTGCAGTACTGATGCGCACATGCTCATTCACTTTATATTGTAATCGATTAACTATTTTTTCATCATCATAACGATTTTTTATATTCTTTCTAACAATTTCTAAATTATTGATTGTTACTGAGGCAGACAACGGTCTAAAAGATGAGCACATCGTTCGCAATGATTAAATTCGTTTTCGATCGGATTGACATGACAGAGATCACAGATTTTATTTATGCAGATTTTTTATTTTGTCTTGCAAGCAGTCTATTTTTCCATAATAGACTGTAAAGAAGAGACAGTTGGAGAATCAAGTGTGGTTTTTTTTCTACAGGTGGTGGTGATGGTGGCTCGCTTGGATCGACTCCTGTTTTCTGAATACTGTAACAACCATGACACATTTGACCTTCTAATGATTCTGCTTCATTTTGCGACATTGGTGTCCACAACAGTCATCGTATAAATAGGGAATATTCACCTTCTTCATTTTTTGGTTCCTATTTCTCTTGAGACTGATCCGCATCTTTTGAACTTCTGGCTGTAGGCCAATATTGTTTATCGTTGTTATAATCGATTGCCACATTATTCTCTTCACTAATTGTTGACGATCCCGATGACGGTGACGATTGATGATGTCGATGATTAACTCAATACAATCACTTTTTCTAATGAACAAAAATATATATTGTATTATTATAATAATTTTTTGTTTCAAATACTTATTTTATTGATATTCCAATATATTTACCTCGATCGTCATCTGAAGCTATTGTATTTTTTCCTGTCGTCGGTAATTTTTTTTTAGATCCACTACGAACCCAGTTTTCTTTTTCCCACACTTCCATCTTTTTTTACCACTGTAAAAATGATTATAATATCAGTTTTGGTATTTATTTTTCTTTTTCTTTTCAATACCATAATTGAATTTTAGAAAATATTTACCTTTTTCATCACGTTTTAAAGGTATATGGACCGCTACTGGTAGTATTTCTTTCGATATAATAATGGGTTTTTGACATTCTTGTTTTTATAAATTGGAATAAATTTTTTCTCCGAGTCCATCTTTCTCTAACTCTGTGATATAAAATTATGATTAATTTTCCACATGAACTCATTATTATTTTATCATAAATTATTATGAGCAAAATCTATTTTTACGTCCTCAAATCATGTGATTGATTCATTTTATCATCATCCTATATATTTCCATCTTCAAATTTGGTGTATAAAAACATTGCCGTGGCTAATTTAAACTTTTGAACATTATTATTTTTATTATCATCATCAGTAGTTGTCATTGTTACATTTTTACCTAACGGTATTTCAATATCTATAAAGACAAAAAATTTATTTTATTCATTAAAAAAGAATCATTTTTTTTATTTATCAAAAATTGGAAACCACTTGACGAAGAATATTATTTAAAATTTATTCACTTAAAAATAAATCGTCATCCTCTTTATAACTTTCAAAATCCTCAAAGTAATCTTTTTCAGCTCTTTTTTTTTTTTGGTCACAACACTCTCACTTTTTAGTAACACATTTTTTTTTAAATTCTCTAACTGCAATAATAATTCGGGATGTTTTTCAATGTCTGAAATAACTGTCAGATCACCAAGTGAATTATTAAATATAAAATTATTCAATTCCCTAGATTTTTTAGGGAATGTCTTATAAAATAACTCTACCCAAGGCTGGCGCGAAATAACTGTGCACTTCAATTTTTTTAACTTACACAGTAAAGCGGGGCACTCGTAAATTCTCTGCTCTCATTTTAACCCACCATCACATTCTAACTTCATTTCTTTACACAAGTTATAGTCAATTTTGTTGACTTCGAAAATGCGCAGCATTTTTAGTATAGTATTTAAGCTGTTATTCAGAATGCTCGGACACTTGTGGAAATTTTCAGCCATGCAAGTCAAGATTGTTTGAGCTATACCCATTTTCCCACCTCCATAAATACTTATCATCTCTAATAAAACCATTTTTGCTTACGTATCGCAAATAAGAAATTAAAAAATGAATAATCGAGCGAAAAAAAAAAAAAAAGGTACATTTTTGAATTTTGAAAAGTGTGTCGAAAGAATCAATTCGGTAACACCGATCGTACAAGTAAATAATAGACGTCAAGGCAACTTTTAAAGCTCTAAAAAAAGTCGTCCAAACGAGTTCAAAACTGAAAGATGAAACTGTTCTTTTTTAACACGTCAATCTTAAAATGCTTTCCAATTGTATAATGAAATAACAGCAGAAAAATTCTGAAGTTCACGAAATCAGTGTATAAATAAAAAAATAACCCTCTGGTGCGTTGAAAATTATAACAGCCTAAATTTATGTCGATCGTAAAAATAAATGGACAGCAGAATCATTTTTTCTTTTCTATATGCATTTCAAAAACCAAACTAAAAAAATATACGAAAAAACTAAACGAGGAAACTATTTTATTTTTCTGTTTTCTGATATTTTTTCGAAAACTATACGAAAAAACTACACTAAAAACTATTCGAAAAAACTTTTTCACCTGCATGCTTTTTTAAAAGTTCCGTTCTATTCCGTAACTATACGTAAAACTAAACAAAAAAAAACCACCTTATTATATTTTGCTCTAATATCATAACTTTGCTCTATAGGTATTTCACCGTTATTACGTCCGCTTCGACCTGTACGCTATACACCTGCACGCTATGTATATGCTATACTATGTTTCCTCATGCTATGCCCATGATTTTCTTTATACAATGCTATACTCTATATTTTCCTACCCTCTCCCACACCCCTTTCTCTTAAAGGAGACGGTTGGATGAGATTAAAAAGTTGTCTTTGTTATGCCGAATGTTGATTCTCGAAAGGCGTTCGAACTTTCTTCATTTCAAATTCAAGAAATAAGTAAGATTTCAATTCAATTATCTCTGTTGTAACCTGTCTCTTGTTACGCATTTGCATACTTTATAAGCCTACACAAAATTCAACCGGATATAATCAGAATAAAATAATAGAATATTTTACAATAGCTTGCATATATCCAAATTTACTGGAGATCATCACAATATTTTTTCGCTTATTTATTTTTTTAATATTTTAAAAATGTTATTTTTAACAAGAAATGACTTTTTTTCGATAAGTTAACTATTGACCGAGAGTTTGACTCTATTGAAGGACATTTGATTTTTCCAAACTCATAAAAAATTGTAATTATGGACAACAACTCACTCTCTTATTCACTTTTTTTTAAAGAAATGAATGACGAATAGATGAACGTCGGTGTCCACAGGTTGAAACTTTGAAAAATTAAGAAGCCCTGTGGCGTTTGCCCGGAATGCAAAAGCCCCGGGTTCGATTCCCGGCGGGGGACTTTTTATTTTTTTCAAGTTTCTGTTTTCATTTCAGTATCCGAACATATCAATTATTGAATTATTTTTCATTAAATTACAATTTCATAAATTGAATTGTTTCTTCCGTATTTTGAAACAACTCCTGATAAATTCCATCAACTGTCAATTAACAAAGACCCTGAAAGTATTATTCAGTTAAACCATATTGACAACGCTTATCATTTCCTGAATTTTACACTAAGCAACATCAAAGTATTTTTATAATTTCTAACACATTTCCCTTTCCTAAATTTTCTTACTCTGTTGGGAACTAAAATAATAATAATATCATCAAAAATAAATTATTAAATAATAGTTTATTGATATTTTTTTTATAAATTTTCTTGTCAAGCCTAAGAACACAAGCCTGTATCAAGCCCGATACAGTAGCCTGGTAGCAAGAAATGCATCGTGAACATTCCAGCCTTGACACAGGCTGGTATCTGAATCTTGACACAAACCCGAGTCTTGCTTTTTCGGGCAAATGCGGTGATCTCTCGGTCACAGGGCTTCCTAATTTTTCCAAGTTTTAACAAGTTGATACCGACGTCTCATCAATCTCCATTAGAGTCATCCGAAAACAAAAAACAGTAACTTGGGAAGAATTTTTATTGATTTTATTGAGAAAAACAATATAATTCAAAGGAATAAAAAGAACAAACAAAATCAAGCAAGTATCGTTACAATTATAACAGATTGAATTGATAAGTCGAAAACAAATCAAATTAAAAAACTAAATAAATCCAACAAAGAATTGAATGAATAAAACAAATAAATTGAATAATAAAATAAATTGAACAAATTTGATAATTAAAAAAGGAAAATCAAATAAAATAAAGAAATTTTAGTCTCCCAATGTATCAAATAATTAATTAGAATAAAAAATTGAATAATTTTAATGATTCAAATTATCAGCTATACAAATTATAGATTTCAAATAATGTTTAATATTAACGTTAGTAAAAGAATCAAAGTCATTCTTGATAATATTAAATTTATTAGTTGTGAAAAAAAATTTAATTGTTTTGTCAGGATTTTTTTTGACAGGATTTTTTTGTCGAATTTTTTTTTGGGAAATTTTTTTTGACGTGTAGCCACCTTAACTTCAAGGCTACAGTGCTTCTTAATTTTTTTATGTTTCAACAAGTTATCACCAACGTCCCGTCAATCATCATTAGAGCCATTTGAAAAAAAAAAAACAGCACAGAATTCACATGAACAATTTTGGAAGAAATATCTCTGTTAATAACAGTGACTCAACCTCAAGGTAGGATCAATACAAAGTGAAATGAGTTTCATTGAGACATGTGGATACACAAGTTGCATAAGAAACTTTTATTCACACTTGATATAGACGGTAACTGGTATACGTACTTGTATATAAAGTATTGTTTCTTACTTTTTCGGTTGTTACAACTTTAATTGAATGTCAGGACTTTTTATTTTCCCGAAAAATTCCAAACCAAGTTTCAATTGGACGTAATGAATACGTCTTATCTATTCTAGGACTTAGATAGTTTCTTAAGGTCATGAATAAAATTAACAACTTATTCGACACAAATTTTCTTTTTCTTTTTTAAGTTATAAGTGCTTTGACCGATTTTGTTTTCTCTGTTTTTACTTTTATTCTTATCTCCAGTGTATTAATAAATTTTTCTATTTGTAAAACTTATAATAATATTAATTATCATAATAATGATAATAATCACGATTACGAACGATTATAAGAACGATAAAGTTTTACATGAATAAAGAATTTACATTTTCCGATGTTTATGTTTTAAATTTTTCGTCGGAAACTTATTTGGCGACCGAGCCGTGTTAGTAATACTGGCTGATAATGGTAGGAACGAAAATCAGAAGTCAACGGAATCGATAGTGATCTGCCATGGTCCTGGATATCCAAGAAGTCTTCGTTATTGTCTAACAAAAAAGAACGTCTTCCAACATCATTATAACTTATGTACTTTTTGGAAGATCCATCTGCCAATTGGCGTCCAAGACGTGGAGTGAACTGAGGTGCTTGTCGTTTAAATCCAGCACCTATCGTAAATTAAATATATCGCTAGAATACGTACATAAATAAGAGAGAAATAGTCGAAGAAATTGCATGTTAGTTCTTCATATACCTGGGTAAAATTGTATTGGCCAGCCACTTAAATTGATTCCATCAGTAATAGTATTTATTTTATCATCGTTCAGGGAAATTTTCCCTTCGAATCTCCGTCGACGTCCTAATCTAGGTCCAAACCACATTGCGCCGGAAACATCACTTCCAGTTTCTTCTAAGCAATTTGAGCCTAAACATAATCCATTTTCGCTTTCGAAAATACTGCTTGCCGTGTTGTCTCGTCCGTTTGTATCTACAAAATTAGGAACTTTTTCTGATTTATTTTTATGTCGAGTAATTTGAGTTGTGTAATATTTAACTTAATATTTATGATAGTTATTGAATGTGTAAATATGGAAAATAAAAGCGTTTCAAACAGAATGTTGAAGATAAAATTATGTAAACGATATGTAAATGGTATGTATTTGGAAACTTCTATAAAAACTGAGTAGGTTTATCAGCAGTTTTATCGGTTTAACAAGTGGGTCAGATGAAGTTTTGTTTGTGATAATCTTCAGGTGTCTTGCTAATTACCGTAATTACAAGACACTGATCCAAAAGTTGAAGCCAAACAAACTGCAATTATTGTGTAAACACGCACTGACGTTTTGGAAGTCAACATGTTACGTTTTGGAAATACTTTGAACAAGTAATGTCAAGGCAAGAGCAGTTCATAGTATTTATAGGACCTCCCTCTTTAAATAGATTTTGTCATGAAGGGAAAAGCCTTGTGTTAGATATTGCGTGGGACGCATGCGAAATCTATTTGGAGCAAAATAAAGCTCTACACATAATCAGAAAACAGTGTTATTTAAAAAGCCGAGAAACAAAAATAAATGAAAATAGAGGACGGATAAAGAAAACGTATATCTCCCACGTGTAACCAAAACGAACCAAGGTAATTATTCTTCATTTTCATTGAGACATCAAGTCACCTATATTTAATGAAGATGACTTTCTTGTATACGATCGATGGTGAAATTAATTTCATTAGCATGTACATATTCCATAATACGTCAGACGGTATTCAGTGTGAGTTTCATTGTCAACTAGAAGTTTTTTTTTTTTGTAAAATCATGATATAACATTATATGCAAAAAAGAATATCAGCTTTATCAATCTCAGCAGAATATCATATACAAAATTTATCGTTTTACTAAGCATTATACTAATACTAGTCTTTTCTCTTCTCTCTTTAACAGTTTTTTCAATATGTAGGATATACAATCGAATCACACGCACAAATCTCTGTAAACTTGGCATACAACTCGTAGAATCGATAAATATTTTGTAATAATACTTAAAATAATGTGTTAGAACTTAAAAAAATCAAAAAAAATTATTCAATTTTCGAATAAAAAAATGATCTATTTACAAAATTAACAGGATCAAATTTAAACTCTGTCATTACAAATAATCCGAGGCTCTCTTACATCACAGTACACCTTATAGTTGTCATTTTACATTTCAATTCTCTAGAATGGAGATAATAGGAACTTGTTGTTTTTGACTTAACAATCTTGTCAGAATAGTAATAATTATTGACTTTGCACTGATTTTTATCAATATTTCTCATTTATTTTCATGAGATATTAAACGAAATTTTTTACAATAACCATTGAAATGAAACTCATTTCTTTACGATTTGTTGGTAGTACTATTTAGTTGAAACATTTCTCCAACTTATCTCAACCTATGAAGATGCACACGAGACAAGACGAGATTTGATCGGTCTCGAAAAATAACAAAAACAACAGTCTCGTCTCGGTCTCGTCTCGGGTAGAATCAGAGTCTTGTCTAGTCTCGGCCGTAAAAATATATAATAAACGAAAATAAATTTTTTTTTTTTATTGTTAATACAACATTTGTGTAACATATATGCATATAAATTAATATTTTTTTCTTTTATAGTACATTTTTTTTCAACTATCAATTGAATATTGCATTCATTTAAACTGCAAAAATACAAGTCGATTGTATAGTGAATGAGAATGAAATAAATGTATCAAGTTCAAATAAAAAAAATAGCTTGGTTATATACTTTGATATACATACATAATTAATATGTTCTTAATTAATTTCGTACGCCTAAATTAAAATATAATTTACGATTATTTTATTAACTAGATTCGAATTCAATTTTTATTCATTTCATAGATTTTTTCTGTACTTCGTCTTTTCTAAATCACGAGATGCCCATGAATGTAAACAAAGTAATGTAAAAAATTGAGAAGAAAAAATTTCAAACTATCGATGACACGGCGAGACTCTCACGAGAAGTCTCAGGTTGATGCTGGTATCATTCCGGTGACGAGAAAAAATTACGATGGGTGAATGAGCACCCGAAGAGTGCGAATAACTTACCCGAGAATGATTAAGCTCCTTAATTTTCGCTGAAATTTTATTTATACCTTGTTCTTTTTTTTTTTATCATAAAAAACTACAATGGGCAAATGAGCGCTTGAAGGGCGCAAATTACTTCCACGAAAATTACGTATACCTCTTTAATTTTAGTGCTGAAATTTTTATTTTATCTTCGTTGTTTTTTTGTTTCATAATAAAAAAATTTATGTCAAGTGCTCATGCACTATAAGTGTTCTGTAGATATGTTTAATATTAAATGAAACTCACATTCTTTTTTTTCCCAGAAACATTGGTCATAATTATTTTTTGATTGTGGCCCATATCGGATTAAATACGGCCATTTTTCGATATGTCTGAATCGTAAATATTTTCTGATAGAATTCGTTTCTTTTCTGATCGATTGTGCTTAATTCGAAGACTCCATGATATTTTTTTTGAATTTTTATGTTTATTATTTTTTTTTTTTTTCATTTAACGAAACGTAGTGTTACAAAACGTTTTTTTAAAAAAATTTTTGAGCTGCTCAACCAATTTTCTTTTTGTTGAATAAAACTAATGTTTTTTTTTTCTCACAGAAACGATTGCCATAACTTTTTTTAATTTTAGCCCATATTGGATTGAATACGGCCATGGGACACTACGTTTTGTTGAATAAAAAAAAAATAATAAACATAAAAATTCAAAAAAAAAGTCATGGAGTCTTCAAATCAAGCACAATCGATCAGAAAAGAAACGAATTCGATCAGACAATATTTACGATTCGGCCATGTCGAAAAATCGCCGTATTTAATCCGATATGGGCCACAATCAAAAAATAATTATGACCATTGTTTCTGGGAAAAAAAAGGAATGTTAGTTTCACTCAACATCAAGCAAATCAGTTGACTAGTTTAAAAAATATTTCAAAAAAACATTTTTTGACACTACGTTTCGTTGAATAAAAAAAAAATAATAAACATAAAAATTCAAAAAAAATATCATGGAGTTTTCAAATCAAGCACAATCGATTAAAACATATACAATAATAAAACATTAGTTTCATTCAACATCAAGTAAATCGGTTCATTGATTCAAAAAATATCTCAGAATAACTAAAAGTTCCCCTGAGTGAAAACCAGCGTTCTACAGAACACTTAAAATGTATTATTGATAAAAAAAAAAAATTTACTCTTGTTCATTTTATAGTTTTACGGCCGAGACTAGACGAGACTGAGACAAGACTCTGATTTTTTGAGCGAAGACGAGACCGTTGTTTTGGTCATTTTTCGAGACCAAGACAAGACTCAATCAAATCTCGCCTCATCTCGTGTGCATCTCTACAAAACTCTGTTCACTCTAAAATTGATTGAAATATGAACATGATTCGATTGAGGTCCAGTTGGTATAAAAATTTCTTAGTAATATGTCACTAATGTAGAGTACCTGAACTATTATTCTGAAGATGCAATACTTATACCTTGAAAAAAGTTCATGAACCAAAAAAAGTACTCATCATCTAATATAAGACTTATATACATTTTTTTCAGTATTGTCCTAAAGCTTTAATATAAATGAAAAATTCACTCGAATTAGATTCTCTGATTTAAATTTTTGTGATGAATAAAAAAGAAAAAATGCTTCATATTTTTTGACGATATTGCCGCATTATCTTACTTCTTGTAAACAAATTGTCGTATCGTGTTGTCATATCGTCGAGATAAAAATTTGTATTATCAAATCGTCTATTGTGATTATCGTATCGTATTGTCTATCGCAGCAACACTAACTGAAAATAATAATTTTGGAAAAAAATATTGATACAACGGAAAAAATTTACGGGCTGAATTATCTTATTTTTTTAAATATAACTTCCAATAACTTGGTCAAATATTGTCGGATTACTTTGAAATTAAAAATATATATTGATTATATTGTAGTGATTCATTATGTAATAACAAAAATTCAATTTACTTTTATTGTTTATTTATATATAATGTTAAATTTTATGATCTGGATATCTTGGAGTGACAACTTCATTTATTATTATTTTATAAAGTTTTCTAGAGAATTTTAGCAACTTTTAATGATAATTTTGTGGAAGTATTTTTTTCATTGTATTTATATCAGAGTTAAAGTCTGTCAACAACTTTTATGTAGCGTATTGCAAATAAATAGGAAGCGTTTTGTTACAATTAGAAAAAAATTAGTCAATAATGAGATCTTACAGGATAAGCGTGGCATACATTCTCATCATAATACCACAAAATTAACAGATAAATTACAAAAAGTAATCAAAGATCATTTTTTATCTTCGCCACATTCTGAGTCTCATTATAGTTTAGATAAATGTCAATTATTAACGTTTGACTATCCAGACTTAACTCTAACAGATTTATATAAATTATTCATCCAACGTTACTTGATTTTAACCGGGGATAAAATTACTCTAATTCCCTGGTAGAAAATTCAATTTCAAATCAAGGTAGCGAACATCGAGAGTAACCTCGATTAGAGGTAGGTTTTAGCGTTATTTCGAGGTAAAATCGAGGTAAGGAAAGAATTAAAAAAAAATAATATAGGAACGAGAATAACATTTTAGAGTATAATAAGCATACAACAACCTTATAATAATATTATTGAATAATATATTCACAAATTGTCATCATTCTCG